>BSBK01010660.1:90000-94980 GCA_027943335.1 Chamaecyparis obtusa | reverse complement strand
AAAAGGGGTCATGGGGACTTCCTAGGGGTCCTAGTACACCTTATCATGCGTTAGGGACCCCTAGGAAGTCTGCATAACCCCTATGGACACATTAGACACATCAAGTGTGTCTTAAGGTGTCCTACGACCCCTTCGGACACACTTGAGCATTCAAATGTGTCAAAAGGGATCATGGGGACTTCCTAGGGATCCTAGTACACCTTATCATATGTTAGGACCCCTAGGAAGTCTGCATGACCCCTATGGACACATTGGAAATGCTCAAGTGTGTCTTAAGGGTCCTTCAACCCCTTCGAATGCACTTGAGCATTCAAATGTGTCAGAAGGGGTCATGCAAACTTCCTAGAGGTCCTAGTACACCTTCTCACGCGTTAGGACCCATAGATGTCAGCATGACCCCTATGGATAGATTGGAATAGTCAAGTGTGTCTTAAGGGGTCCTACAACCCCTTTGGACACACTTGATCATTCAAATGTGTCAAAAGGGGTCATGGGGACTTCCTAGGGGTCCTAGTATGCTTTATCACATGTTAGGACCCCTAGGAAGTTTGCAATGACCCCTATGGACACATTAGACACATCAAGTGTGTCTTAAGGTGTCCTACGACCCCTTCAGACACACTTGAGTGTTCAATATGTGTCAAAAGGGGTCACAGAGACTTCCTAGGTATCTTAGTACGCCTTATCATGCGTTAGGACCCCTAGGAAGTCCGCATGACCCCTATGGACACATTAGACACATCAAGTGTGCCTTAAGATGTCCTACGACCCCTTTGGACACACTTGAGCATTGAAATGTGTCAAAAGGGGTCATGGGGCCTTCCTAGGGGTCCTACTATGCGTTATCACGCGTTAGGACCCCTAGGAAGTCTGCATGACCCCTATGGACACATTAGACACATCAAGTGTGTCTTAAAGTGTCCTACGCATGCTTTGAACACACTTGAGTGTTCCAATAATCAAAAGGGGTAGGGGGACTTCCTAGGGGTCCTAGTACACCTTATCATGCATTAGGACCCCTAGGAAGTCCGCATGAACCCTATGGACACATTAGACACATCAAATGTGTCTTAAGGGGTCCTATGACCCCTTTGAACACACTTGAACATTCAAATGTGTCAAAAGGAGTCATGGAGACTTCCTAGGGATCCTAGTAAGCCTTATCACATGTTACGATCCTTAGGAAGTCTGCATAATCCCTATGGACACATTCGAATGCTCAAGTGTGTCTTAAGGGGTCCTACGACCCCTTCGGACACACTTGAGCATTTAAATGTGACAGAAGAGGTCATGGAGACTTCCTCGGGGTCCTAATACACCTTATCACACATTAAGACCCCTAGGAAGTCCCCCATAACCCCTATGGATACATTAGACACATCAAGTGTGTCTTAAGGTGTCCTACGAACCCTTCGGACACACTTCAGCATTCAAATCTATCAAAAGGGATCATGGGGACTTCCTAGGGGTCCTAGTACACCTTATAACACATTAGGACCCCTAAGAAGTCTGCATGACCCCTATGGACACATTAGAAACATCAAGTGTGTCTCCAGGTGTCCTACGACCCCTTTAGACACACTTGAGTGCTCAAATGTATCAAAAGGGGGTCATGGGGACTTCCTAGGTGTCCTAGGATGCCTTATCAGTGTTAGGACCCCTAGGAAGTCTGCATGACCCCTATGGACACATTAGACAAATCAAGTGTGTCTTAATGGGTCCTACGACCCATTTGAACACACTTGAGCATTCAAATGTGTCAAAAGGGGTCATGGATACTTCCTAGGGGTCCTAGTACACCTTATCAAACGTTAGGATCCCTAGGAAGTCTGCATGACCCCTATAGACACATTACAATGCTCAAGTGTGTCTTAAGGTGTCCTACAACCCCTTCGGACACACTTCAGCATTTAAATGTGACAGAAGAGGTCATGGGGACTTCCTAGGAGTCCTAGTACACTTTATCACACGTTATGATCCCTAACAAGTCCCCCATAACCCCTATGGACACTTTAGACACATCAAGTGTGTCTTAATGTGTCCTACGACCCCTTCTAACACACTTGAGTGTTCAAATGTGTCAAAAGGGGTTAGAGAGACTTCGTATGGATCCTAGTATGCCTTATCATGCATTAGGACCCATAGGATGTCCACATGACCCCTATGGACACATTAGACACATAGAGTGTGTCTTAAAGTGTCCTACAACCCCTTTGGACACACCAGAACATTCAAATGTGTCAAAAGGGGTCATGAGGACTTTCGAGGGTTCCTAGTATGCCTTATCACACGTTAGGACCCCTAGGAAGTCCGCATGACCCTATGGACACATTAGACACATCAAGTGTGTTTTAAGGTGTCCTACAACTCCTTCAGACACACTTGAGCATTCAAATGTGTCAAAAGGGGTCACGGTGACTTCCTAGGGTTCCTATTTTTCCTTATCACACGTTAGGACCCCTAGGAAGTCCACATGAATCCTATGGACACATTGGAATGCTCAAGTGTGTCTTAAGCAGTCCTATGACCCCTTCAGACACACTTGAGTGTTGAAATGTGTTAAAAGGGGTCATGGGGACTTCCTAGGGGTCCTAGTACACCTTATCACATGTTAGGACCCTTAAGAATTACTAGGACCCCTAGGAAGTCCCATGACCCCTATGGACACATTGGATTTCTCAACTATGTCTTAAGGTGTCCTACAACCCATTCAAACAAACTTGAGCTTTCAAATGTGGCAGAAGGGGTCACGAGGACTTCCTAGGCATCCTAGTATGCCTTATCACACGTTAGGACCCCTAGGAAGTCTGCATGATCCCTATGGACACATTGGAATGCTCAAGTTTGTCTTAAGGGGTCCTACTACCCCTTCAGACACACGGTGAGCATTCAAAATTGATCGAAGGGGTCATGGGGACTTCCTAGGGGTCCTAGTATGCCTTATCATGCATTAGGACCCCTAGGAAGTCCCCATGACCCCTATGGACACCTTCGACACATCACGTGTGTCTTAAGGTATCCTACAACACTTTTAGACACACTTGAGCATTCAAATGTGTCAAAAGGGGTCATAGGACTTCCTAGGGGTCCTAGTATTTCGTATCACATGTTAGGACCCCTAGGAAGTTCGCATGACCGCTATGGAGACATTAGATAGATCAAGTGTTTTTTAAGGTGTCCTATGACCCCTTCAAACACACTTGAGCATTCAAATGTGTCAAAAGGGGTCATGGGGATTTCCTAGGGGTTCTAGTATGCCTTATCATGCGTTAGGACCCCTAGGAAGTCGACATGACCCCTATGGACACATTAGACACATCAATTGTGTCTTAATGTGTCCTACGATCCCTTCAGACACACTTGAGCATTCAAATGTGTCAAAAGGGGTCATGGGGACTTTCTAGGGGGTCCTAGTACACCTTATGGACATCTTAAGACCCCTAGGAAGTCCACATGACCCATATGGACACATTGGAATGCTCAAGTGTGTCTTATGGGGTCTTACGACCCCTTCAGACACACTTGAGCATTCAAATGTGTCAATAGTTGTCATGGGGGACTTCCTAGGGGTCCTACTACACCTTATCAGGCGTTAGGACCCCTAGGAAGCCTGCATGACCCCTATGGACACATTAGACACATCAAGTGTGTCTTGAGGTGTCCTACGACCCCTTCTAACACACTTGAGTGTTCAAATGTATCAAAAGGGGTCATGGGGACTTCCTATGGGTCCTAGTACATCTTGTCATGTGTTACGACCCATAGGAAGTTTGCATGACCCCTATGAACACATTAGACACATCAAGTGTGTCTTAAGGTGTCCTATGACCCCCTTCGGACACACTTGATCATTCAATGTGTCAAAAGGGGTCATGGGGACTTCCTAGGGGTCCTAGTATGCCTTATCACATGTTAGAACCCCTAGGAAGTCCACATGACCCCTATGGACACATTAGACACATCAAATGTGTCTTAAGGTGTCCTACGACCCCTTCAGACATACTTGATCATTCAAATGTGTTAAAAGGGGTCATGAGGACTTCCTAGGGTTCCTAGTATGCCTTATCACATGTTAGGACCCCTAGGAAGTCTGTATGACCCCTATGGACACATTGAAATGCTCAAGTGTGTCTTAAGTAGTCCTATGACCCCTTCGGACACACTTGAGTGTTCAAATCTATCAAAAGGGGTCATGGGGACCTCCTAGGGGTCCTAGTATGCCTTATCACATGTTAGGACCCTTAGAAAGTACTAGCACCCCTAGAAAGTCCCCATGACCCCTGTGGACACATTAGAATGCTCAACTGTGTCTTAAGGGGTCCTACGACCCCCTTAGACACACTTGAGCATTCAAATGTGGTAGAAAGGGTCATGGCAAACTTCCTAGGGGTCCTAGTATGTCTTATCACGCGTTAGGACCCCTAGGAAGTCCGCATAACCCCTATGGACACATTGGAATGCTCAAGTGTGTCTTAAGGGGTCCTACGACCCCTTCGGACATAGTTAAGCATTCAAATGTGTCAAAAGGGGTCATGAGTACTTCTTAGAGGTCTTATTACACCTTATCATGTGTTAGGACCCCTAGGAAGTTTGCATGACCCGTATGGACACATTAGACACATCAAGTGTGTCTTAAGGTGTCCTACGACCCCTTCAGACACACTTGAGCATTCAAATGTGTCAAAAAGGGTCATGGGGACTTCCTAGGGGTCCTAGTATGCCTTATCACGTGTTAGGACCCCTAGGAAGTAGGCATAACCCTTATGGATACATTAGAAACATAAAGTGTGTCTTAAGGTGTCTTACAACCCCTTCAGACAGACTTGAGCATTCAAATGTGTCAAAAGGGGTCATGGGGACTTCCTAGGGGTCCTAGTGTAACTTATCACGCGTTAGGACCCCTAGGAAGTCTGCATGACCCCTATAGACACATTAGACACATCAAGCATGTCTTAAGGGGTCCTATGACCCCTTTAGACA
>BSBK01010660.1:60000-85000 GCA_027943335.1 Chamaecyparis obtusa | reverse complement strand
TGTATACAAAAGATGACGCAAATATAACATAAAAATGAACATGTTCTATATATAGAAAGTATCAAATGTATCAAAAGTATCTCCATATACAAATATGGCACATGCCATTTCAAAATGTCTACAAAATCAATGTTTCAAGGTGTACAATGTGGCATATATGCCATCTCAAAATGTGCCAAGTGGCATCTCTAAATGACCACAAAACTAAAACTACATCCTATGCCGTAGGGGGATCATCAAAATGTAGCCTCTTTGAAGAAGTGCTTGGCTCTAATTGATCCTGCATAAAAAATAAGTTCAAACCCAAGTTATATTGCTTACTTTATATAATTTGTACATCTATATATATATAATTCACAATTCAAACACTAATTTAATTAAAATTACAACTAAATACAAATATATGTACCTGGGCTCTCGATTGCCTACCACGATCAGGTGTCCTACCATAAGTCCTTGGTAGCGAAGGGACCATGCCAACAATACCAACTTTGACCTATAAATATATATTTGCAATAATGAGATTAGTAGAGTGGTGCAACATATAGTAATAAATCTACAAAATATGATGATTTGAACTAAAATTAAAACTTACATCTAGTGATCCCTCCATTGGAATAGTGAGCTAGGTCAACAAAGATATGAAAGATTCTCGTGGGCCCTCCCTCACACTAGGAGTAACCTATGAGAGTAAAAGTATTGTCAATTATATATAAATGTACTTCATCATAACAACCCTGGTTTTTGGGTCCCCTTTAAAACCTATTTTTTCCTGCTATAAAAAATAACCCTAGTTACAAAATACAAATAACAACATGTAAAAGTCTATGTACAATCGGGCTCTCACTTTGAATCAAGATGCATGTCAACCTAGGCTCCCGAACCCATGTCAAAACATCATCAATAGCCACACGCTATACAATAAATTCAAGTAAAATATTTATTACTACACACAAGTGGCATACATATTCATGCATAATTATCTTAAATAATTAATTACCTTTCCTTTGTCAACTCCTGATGAAGGAACCCTCTCATGCCCCCCACTGACATCAGTTGTAGCCTGCAAGAGTACAATAAGATGACAATATATTAGTAAATGTATGAATTTTCTTGCTCTAATTGATAGAGATTTAAGCATGTACACCAAATGATATAAAAAAAACTAATGGGTACATAATTTATAATATACCGTATAGGCATCAAGGCCAAATAAAATGGCCGAAGCTGTGGACTCATCCACCTGTCTCAACTCCTCCTGTGTCATCAACTAAACATAAATGGAAAAAATATATATACATAAGTGCATGCAATTATTAAAACTAATCTAAATAAATAAATTAAATAAGTCATGTGACAAATTTATTCATAATGTTTACTCTTACCGTATCAATAGGAGTCCATGGCTCTGCGTACACCTCTTGAGCACTCTCATGAGATGTAGATGCTCCATGAGGTGTTGCAGTGTCTGCAACTGCATCTCCTACATCCTCCTCATCAATAACATACTGATATGTATCATCATCAGTAAGCGGTCTGAGGCACATATTCTTGCATATAATGCAAATATGGGGCTTGCATACATGTGAACTCCGATGAGATGTTGATGCACCAGCATCATCCACACCAGGAGGCAACACTAACCTTTTTTGCATGATCAACTGATCACTCAGCAAATGAATGGACCTAATAGTCTATGAGGCAGCCTCTGCAATGATATCGGGATGCTGCACTCGAGGAGGGGGTCAGTGGGGGGGACAAAGGTAGTGGCATTTTTGCACTGGGGAAATGGCCTAGTTTGAGGAGCTCCTCCACCTACGCCCATGTTGGGCCTCATACTCCAATAATTAACATTGTGACCAAGCACAAACTCAGCATACAATTTTTTTAGGAAATAGAAAGGGAGCTCCAAATTGCTATGGGGTGGTTTATCAAAAACCATCCACCAACGATCCCAAAAGTATGTGTGCATTGCTTCATTTGTGCACCATTTTATTGATAATTTGGGCTTTTTGGGGTCAACTTGTAATTTGGTTTTAGGATTCACAAAAAGAGAGGCTATATCTTCCTTACTTATATTAAGGGTCACAATCCCATCATGGTCAAGCCCGTCATCAAATTGGGCTTGCATATCATCACGCTAATGAAGAGCACCATTATGTTGCTGTGTGAGTGTGTCAATATTCTCAACAATAGTATTTAATGTGGCAAGCATGGGACCTAATGTAGGTATATTCTGATATGTGTTTTGGAAACCTCCTATTGTGTTCAAATTATCTTGTATCAAATCTTCTAAAGATCAAGGGTTTTGAGATGGGGGATTATTTTGGGGATCGTTATTTGGTGCGGGAGGGTTATTTTCTTCATTTTTGTCAGCCATGCCTGATTAAATTAAAAAAATATCTAAATTTCAATTTGATTTCATATATTATTACAAAAATAAATACAAAACCTTATTTCAACCAAAAAAACTACATTTAGCATCAAAATGAAATAAAACAATCAAAATCTACAAAGAATTTACTTATCGTATACTGCAGAGATCGAATTTTTTGTTGCAAAAATCAGATACCCGAAAATATTGTGTATATGATATTTGCAGCCATTTTCCAAACCCAAAACATGAGGAGAAATGAGGAAAATGGATTGCGGGTTTTGATTTATGCCATAGGTTTTGGGTACCCAATTAAGCCTATGCTTTGGTGTCAAGTTTGCCTAGGTGTACTAACACCCAGGCCTACTAAAAAGTCAATAAACATTTTCATGCACTTTTGGATGAGTGAAAAGTGAATATTTTTCACATTGCCACTGTTTGCCCCTCATGATCTTGCACATACCCATAGAATCTATCAATGTTGATAGTATCATATGGGTTGTGTGATTTAACTGTGCCAATCATATGCAACAAATCATCTCTAATAATGTTCACCCTATCCCTATTGGGAAAGGTGGTGGATGAAGCTAAGGTCTGATCCAAAACATCTAATGTTCGTCTCAATCTCTCAATAGTATCCACAAATAGCTTCTCTCTGGCCTCTATTGTATCAGCTAATCTATGTGAGGAGCAACCACTACCACTATCACTACCACCCCCCCACCCCCCCCATGTACACTAGGCTCTCCTAAATCTATTGACCCTCTACCCGAAGCCATGTAATAGATAAACAAGAATATATATAGATCTCTGCACATGTACATTATAATCATCTAGTTTAAATGAAATATATATATATATACATACATACATACATGTACACACAAATTTAAGAAACATACATGTTACAAATTTAAGATCATCTAGTTTGAAAATTATATATATATATATATATATATATATATATATATATATATATATATATATATATATATATATATATATATATATATATATATATATATATATATATATATATATATATATATATATATATATATATATATATATGTATATATGTATGTATGTATGTATGTATGTATGTATGTATGTATGTATTTAAGAAACATACATGTTTACAAATTTAATCATCTAGTTTAAAATTGAAATATATATATATATATATATACACACACACACACACACACACACACATGTACATACAAATTTAAGAAACGTACATGTTACATGCATAGATGTTACAAATTTAAAATCATCTAGTTTAAAAATGAAATCTATATATACATGTAGATACAAATTTAATAAACATATTAATCCTATTAAGTCTTAAGGGGTCGTATTAATCGTGTTACCTATCTTAATTGGTCATATTAGTCACATGTTAAGTCTTAATTAGTCTTAATTGGTCAATTAATAGGTCCTAATTGGTCAAGTATTAGTCACATGTTAGGTCTTAATTGGTAGGACTATTAGGTCTTAGTAGGTCATATTGGACCTAATTGGTCAAGTATAGGTCCTATTAGTTCTTAAGGGTGGACTATTAGGTCTTATTAGTAGGTATTAGGTCATATTAATCAGTTTAGGTGTTATTAGTCATATTAGTCACATGTTAAGTCTTAATTGGTCAATTAATAGGTCCTAATTGGTCAAATATTAGTCACTTGTTAGGTCTTAATTGGTTAGGTATTAGGTCTCAATTGGTTTCTAGAATTTTTGTTTATGTTATTTATGTCTTATTAATCCTATTAAGTCTTAAGGGGTCGTATTAATCATGTTACCTGTCTTAATTGGTCATATTAATCACATGTTAAGTCTTAATTAGTCTTAATTGGTCAATTAGTTGGTCCTAATTGGTCAAGTATTAGTCACATGTTAGGTCTTAATTGGTAGGACTATTAGGTATTAATAGGTCGTATTGGACCTAATTGGTCAAGTATAGGTCCTATTAGTTCTTAAGGGTGGACTATTAGGTACAACTAACGTAACATCTATAATATTGACTGGTTAGAGGTGATAAAGAAGTGGTGATAAACATATATTCTACATATGTACATCTAGATAAACATATGTCTACATATTGAATGCAATTAGGTTTCAATTAATTGATATAGATAGGGATTAAGGGTGCATATCAGGGCTTAAGGGATCATATCAATAGCTTGATTAATTTATATTGATTAATTAGGTTTTAATTAATTGATCTCTAGATAAATTTTTATTAGTTTATATTAGCTTGACCAATTAGATTTCAATTAAATTGAAATTTGATTTAAATGTATCTAGAGATAAACATATGTCTACATATTGAACATAATTAGGTAGCAATTAATTGATCTAGATGGGGATTAAGGGTGCATAATAGGGCTTAAGGGGTCATATTAGCTTGATTAATTTTAAAGATTGATTAGATTGTTCAATTAGATTGATTAATTAGTTTTCAATTAATTGATCTAAATATTTTTATTAGTTTATATTAGATTTCAATTAGATTTTAATTAAATTGAAATTTGATTTAAATGTATCTAGATAAACATATGTCTACATGTGCACAAATTTATTTCTAGTTAAAATATCTATATATCTATCAGAACAAATGTATAGACTACATGATCCCATCAAATATCAATTTAAACATCAATGTCACATGTACATAAAGATCAGAAACATCAATTTCCATGCATATTTATACATCTATAAATGTAATCTATGAAAATCAAACATGTATCAATGTAAAAGTCTATAGATGAACGTAAAATATGTATCAATGTAAATATCTATATCAACGAAAAACACATGTATTAATGTAAATATCTATATTAACATAAAACATGTATCAATGTAAATGTCTGTATAAATGTAAATGTCTGTATAAATGTAAAACATTTACATAGATATCTAATATCAATGTCATGTGTACAAATACAAGAGGTCAAGATAGAAATAAATGCATGTGTGTGTACTAGATCAAAATCAATGCCACATGCAAATCTAAATCTATGTACACATTACATGTGTATGTATATAGATCACAAACATCAATGACTGCCATCACATATTATGTCTAGGCCTATGTAGATCATCGTCCTACTAGAGCTAAGTTTGTATGTAAATGTAATAATTTAGAAATAATTAATATAATATCTTGAGATATTTTTTAAATGGACATTTAAATTCACCAAATAAATTATTTAATTTAAATTATTTTACCTCTATATCCTGATGAATCGGATTAGCAAGCTCCTCTAAATCTCCATATTCAACACCCATTGTAGTGTGTTACCTATTGTAGTGCATGTCTAATGTCAAATAACTCAGAAGAGTGTAAGGACACTACATCAAGATCAATGGCGTCATCCATAAGAAAATTTGAGAATCCAGTGTGAAATCATGAGGTCGCAAGTGTCTATTGTAGGGGAGCCTGTATATGTTGTCGAAACGGTGTAAGATCATCCACACCTTGTCGTGGAGCTACAGGATGTATCTAGATGTCGTCCTGTTTAGAGGTACCTGTCTCTACATCTCCTTGTCCCTGACTACTTCCTTTGGAGGATCTCTCTTGTACTCGAATGAATGTAGGAATATCACATGGAGGAACCCCATGCAACGTATAATGTGTCTGATAAGATTCTAGGAGATCACTCACTAAAATGGATCTCATGTTTCACAGATGATCCTCTGGTATTTGTGTTATCTCATATGGAGTGGGAAGATCAAATCAGATGTAAGGATCATAAAATAGACTAGAAGGATCGATGCATGTACTCGTCTAGGATCTGAGCATGTACCTACACACATGATCATATGAAAACTCATCGATCTAAGTTGCGATGGTGGAAATTCTAGAAAACATATCTACACATGCATTCTCACTTGTAGTCTATCCAACTCTAATGTAGGTCTCCAAACCTTTTGGAAGAACCAAAAGGTTTTTACCCACCAATGCCCTCTTACTAGGGGGATGTGGTAAATTGGGCCATCTACACTTATCCTGATATCTCCCTCAACCTTGACTAAGATGTGGAGGTAAATCTGTGTAATCAACATCATAACCCAAATGGAACTCTTCAAACAATTGTTTGCACAAATATAGGAGCACCTCATCCTTTTGGGGCCACATGTGATGGGCCGCCAACCATCTTGGATATATAAAAGGGGCTACTAAGTCATCTGTGCATTTTGTGACCATGTATCCTCTAACCACCCTCTTATCTATGTGATGGATTCTAAACATGTACTTAACCTTCAAGTAGTTCAGAAACATCTGAATCAACTATCCTCCAACCCAGAGTCCTTGTGATGGTGCTAGAGAGGCTACAGTAAAAAGCATCAATCGATGTATCATCATATGGATTGTATGATTCATCCTTTTGAACCATACTCATCATCTCAGTGTGAATGGATGTCAATTTCTCATTATTAGGGAGGATAGTACATTGTTCTACAACGTCCTCTCTCACTGTGTTGAGCAGTGTGCATCCTAGAGATAGTCTCAACTCTACGACTATCTCTACTCATTGGGGTGTACCATGGTAGTTCGAGGATTCTCATGAAGCCTGAATATTATGAATGTTAGGCTCTAAACCACTAGAAGCCATGATGTACAAATGTAATATATCTAGATAAAAACTACTCGATGCAAGTGGGCACATACATGTACATACATTGAGTAGAAAATCAATGTGTATGTGTGTGTGGGTGTGTGTTGAAAAAGAACATGTTTAAATAAATAAAAAACCATCTAATATTATATAATACACATGCACACGCACATTTGAAAATAATATCAAATAAATTAAATTTTAACATAATTTATCTATATTAGATAACTTGAAACATACATACTTCAAATGAAAACATTTAACTTCAAACATGTTAATTCATGCATTTACATGTAAATTTTAAAAACATTTAAGATTCTTCAACATGCAACACTTTTGAACTTGAAAGTTCATAAATTAAAAACCACAAAATTCTATAAAAACTACAATGTTTATTTCCTTTAGTCCCGAGAAAATAAGTTAGGATCTTCAATAGCCCATAAATAGGTGAATTTGAAAGAAAATCAATAGGAAATGCATGAGAAAAATGAATTTAATACAAATCCAAAATCTACCTATTCTTGACTATAATTTTGAGATAAATTTTAAATCCTTTTACCACCCATGGATGAAATGCTACTAAAGGGTGGTAAAAATGACTTCAAAAGTGTAAAATCTTCCATAAATTTAATCATACTAAGATTTATTCCTTGAAACAAGTTATATTCTTGAAAGGAAAAAAAGTGTCCAAGCACACGAAACATCTTTAAAAAATATATTATTGGTACTTTGGTAATGTGTGAGAGGATTCAAAAGAAAAGTTTTCATTAATATGTTTTAATGCGAAGAAGGAAGGGAAATTCTCTAGGATAAGCCTAAAAAGGATATATGCTCAAGGACAAGTTTACATGGTGGAGAAAAAAACCAAAAGGTTTAGAGGATTTGGCATTGATGTAGAGGCAATAAAAAACATTAGGAAAAGAAGTGTGGCTCATGAAAGGAATTAACTTAACCCTATAACCTAAAGAATGGAAAGAATGAAATATCACTCAATATGATTATATGATTATAGGCCTTCTATAAAATAATGCTCTACCTAGATGTTCCAGCACATTATATCCCCTCACAATCGGCAATGATATTAAATTAATAATATAATTGTCCATGATGAATATGCAATAAAAAAATATTAGGAAAAAGAGTTAAATGAAAAAGAATTCACTAACTCCTTGAAAACCCTCCATAATAAAATAGAGTGGACAAAATGAAATACCACTAAATATGATTATAATCCTTATATAAAATATAAAATTTAGAAAAAAGAAAGTGCCACCTAGATGTTCTCTAGCCCATTATGCTCGCTCCCAAATAATAACTTGAAATACATTGTTAATAATATCATGGCATGATGAAATTAGTTTCATTAGGGGTAAAAGTAGAGGAGAAAAATATTGTAGTTTTGGAGAGAAAGTTCATTGGGAATAATATTATGTGAGACATCAATAACTTGATAAGTTTCCAGCTAGTGATGAGTTTTGGGTTAGCAAATTAAAGGAATAAAATCGATGTTTCCATGTACTTATTGGAGAAAATTCATTATCCACTTGAAGGACTTCAAGGCTTGAATAAAAAAATAAGTTTATCATATTATTATTGAAAAGGAAATTTGTCAAGGCTGGGTGCCTTTCCATTACCTGTGTGCATAAAGGTGTCATGGAGGCTATTGAAGTGGGAGTTATTATTTCAAGCAATTTGAGCAACAAGTTTGACTTTGGTGGGAAGAATCTACAAATATTATTGAAGTACTCCATGTCACTTTATTGTATCATTTAGACTTGAAAAACTAGCTTTTAATGATCTGGGAAGGCTCAATATATTCTTGAAGAGAAGTGTTTAGATTCTATAGTTGATACATGATCTCTTAGTAAGCCTACATAAATTGTAAGAATTGAGAAAATATTTAGAGCTTCTCTTCAAATTTAAGTGAAAATTGATGACCTCATAATTGAGAACTAGTACCCTAGTGAAGGTCAATAATATTTATTGTAATTATTAATTATTTAACAAATGTTTTATTCATTTTCTTTAATTTTTAATTAGTTGATTTTAATTTGTAATTAATTTATATAATTACAATATTTGATACATTTTGGGTGTTGCATAGATATTTCCACTTGTGAGTATCATTCTAGTACTGGTGTTGGGTTGATTGGACTAGCAAGGTCAAATCCCAAGTTGCGGCTCCACACATTTAAGCCACCATTTAAACTAATAAAATGCCACACATGGATTTTAAAATCAAGAATTTTATCAAACCAAAATTAAATTAGCTTGGATAAAGATTTTATGCTCATCCCATATGATGCACTATCACCAATATATTGACACACCATGGGTAGATTCACCTGAGGGTCATCCAAGTGTGTAATATATAGGCATATTGGTCATTGTGTTTCAAACACTTGTATAAATTTTACTTAGGTTGTCAGATTTTCTTCTTCTTATAATTTTATGAAGTAGATTTTGAGCACTACATAGTGGTATATATTCAAGATGATGATTTTTCTATTTTGATTGGTTTCTAGGGTCTGGATGTTAGATGTTCTCTATTCACAATTTTGAGCATAATTTGCATACATTATTATTTTTTAAATTTTTAGCAAGCATTTGAGACATATCCCAAACCCATCTTCATAGAATAGGTATTAAATATCTTTTGTTGATTAGTTTTCTCCCAAATGGGTTTCCTTACATAAAAATTTAGGTATGTTTATTTAATCTTTTGGATGCATAATATTCAATTGTTACATATTTGTTCAAGTATTTTGGATTTCTATATGAATACATAATCATAATTTTTCATCTTCCCAATCTATGAATATCTTCAAACACTATTTAAAACTCCTAGTGTTTAGTAGCTTGTAGTTCCTAATTTCTTGCATTAGGTAGATTGTTCTTCTTATTTTTTAGTAACTTGATTATTTTATTGTTGTTGGAATTTTGTCCAAGATAATAATTTATACAAGTTACTATTTAATTTATGTATAGGATATTTGAGATTATTCTCTTAAGTCTTTATTTTTTAATGAATAAAAATCACCACCCAAGGCAACTGTCTAACTCTAATAGGGAAGTTGGAAGAATAGTCAAGAGATGTCAAGTGATGACATCCTTTAAGAGAATAGTGTTAGAGAATTCATTTATATCACACACACATTTTTTTGTTGGATTAGGCTCATTTCTTATTCTTGCATTAAATAATTGCGCACATGCTCAAAGAAATAGAGGTTATGCTTGAGTTACAATACCCAGGTTTGAAGCTAAGTATTGAATGGTTTATTCTTATTCTCTCTGAAGATTTTTCAAAATTCAACAACCACGAGATAATTTGGTCACTTATGCACATGATGAACTTGTTTTCCAAACCCATAAGAAGGTAGTGGTGGTAGAAAAACACATTCCACCCATTACTCTAGTTGGTAGCCACTTTCATTTAGGGAGATGTGTAATCCCCTTAAGACTAACCTAATTGACATGATCATAAAGACTTAAAGTGTTATGAATTCTCATCATTGTGAACCATATTGCATGATTTACATGTTTTTAGGTTTGGGTTTACATTTTGGGTAAATTATATATGTTTTTAGGTTTGGGTTTACATTTAAGTTTCAAACTTTTAGGTAAATTATATGTTTTTAACATAAATAATATATAGCCTAAAAAAAATTATTGCTTAAAAATGAAGAAAAAAGTAATATATTATAATGTTAAGTGAAAAAAAATTCATTTTTACATATAAATATGGGAAAAATTTAAAAATCACTAAAAAAAATTAAAAAATAAAATTCGGGTCCCTACTTGGAACTCGTTCGAGTTTTCTCTCAAGCCCCAAACTCGCTCTCTTAGCCCCTCAATGTGAAAATGAGGGGCTTGGGGCTCTTTTTTTATATTTATAATATGATTTGGACTTAGTCGAGTCCTACTCAGCGGAGTACCACTCATCCGAGTCTATTGGGCCACGTAGGCGCCATTCGGCACCACCTGGCACCTACGTGTACTCGACCATGTTGGACTCGGCCAAGTAGGACTCGATCGATTCCAACTGGGCCAAGTTTGTTCAATTAGCCTAAAAGGCGACACTCAATCTTGCTTTTACCCAAGAAACTGACCACCCATGATCACCTAAGAACTAAAAAGAAATTAAAAAACAACTAATATTAGTTATTTTCATCACTGACTATGTTAAGCACTATTTTTCAATATGTGCGCTAATCTTTTGTCATTTTTCTCCATTCTTCTATTTGAGAATATAGTCTAGAGAAAATCTATTTCTGATTACATCCATTATAGGAGCTTCATCTTGAGCTCCATATTCATTTATTTAAACTATTTTTAATCCAACCCAACATTCTTTATTCTTACAAAGACATTCAAGCATTTCATAAGATATCATTTTATTTGATCACTAATTACAAACTAGAGAAATAGTTTTTGTAATATATAATAGCTTTTTTTATCCATTCAATAGTATAAAAAATAGACTTGACACAAATAGGAATAGTCAGGTGTTTTTAATTGATTGGAGTGATGACATCTACAAGATAGGGTTATTTTACTTTCTATGAGGAGAGCCTATTTCAAATCCTTTCAACCATAGACTTAAACTCTAAATTAGAGATATTTATATCTAGCAAAAGACTTGCTAGATATGAGCTACAAGAATCATCAACCAAAAAACATAAAATATTTATTGTTTAGTTAATCTTCATAGTTTTCTTATGTTAGGATAAACTATCCTATACCCAGAACCCAATCCACAGACATCCACCAGAAGAGAGAAGTATTCAATACTATATTAGATTGAATTGAGGTGAGAATAAAAATACAAGAGCTCTGCTTAAATAGGCAAGAGCTGGTAGAAAGAAAGGATAGGGTTGAGACAAGTGTCTCAACCAGGAGGAGGTAGAGTTCTGATAGAACTCTTACAATATCCTCTAAGATATGATAGAGTCCAAATTGGACTCAAAGTTATCTATCTAACTCATTTATGAGTCTACCTAAGTAAACTTAAATAAGGAGTAAATAATATTACTCCAACACCCCCCCTTAAGTGCAACTTAGGGAGTAAAACAATGTAGTAGAGGGAAATATGGGTCCCGACAGACAAAGCCATATTAGGTACCCATGTACAACTACAAAGAAATCTCTCGTAAACAGAGAAAAGGAGAAAAACCCAGTGGGAGAAAACTCCTCTCTAAAAGAGAGAACAAACAAATGCTGAAAAGAAATGAAAAATGAAGGAAGGAGGACTCTTCAAGACCCCCCAAGGACTACTTCCTTCACCCCTAACATTGGTCGCAATTGAAGATAGCGAGGAGATGCTAAAGGTTAGGTGAATATATATGCAATCTGTTGCTCCATAGGCAAATACTCCAAAGATAAAACACCCTCTTGAATGAGTTGCCGAATGAAGTGCATGTGGATTTCAATGTGTTTGGTGCGTTGATGTTCCATAGGATTGCGAGAAATATGTATGGCACTCTGATTATCACACCAAAGAGTAGTGGGATGAGTTACGGGGAAGCCAAACTCTGTCATCAATTGTCGAAGCCAAAGAATTTCTTGACTAGCTAAGACAACTCCTCGATATTCAGCTTCAGTTGAGGATAATGCAATAGCAGTTTGCTTTTTACAAGACCAAGCAATTGGACCAGAACCAAGGCAGAAAACAAAGCCAAAGGTAGACTTTCGATCATCAACATCACCAGCCCAATCTGAGTCGGTGAAGCCCACAATCTCAGTAGCACCTGATGTGTAGTGAATGCCAAACTGTAGAGTGCCCTGAATGTACTGCAGAATGCATTTAGCTTCCTGAAAATGGCTCTCATGAGGATCTTGAGAAAACCGAGAGACCAGACTAACTGCAAAGGAAATATCAGGATGACTATGTGTCAGGTACAAAAGGCTACCAACTAACTGCCTATATAAGTTAGCATCCACTAATGGAGTAGTGCAGTTGGTAGACAACACAACACCTGATTGAAAAGGAGTAGGGGCTGGCTTACAATCAGCCATTCCAAATCTATGTAGCAAATAAAGAGCATATTTTTGCTGGAAGATTGAAATACCTACAGAAGATTGATGAATTTGAAGACCAAGGAAATAATGCAGCAAACCAAGGTCAGTCATATCAAATTGCTTCATCCAGGCTCTTTGTGTTTTCTCAATCATGGCATGAGAACTCCCTATGAGTATCAAGTCATCCACATAAAGAACAAGAATGAGAAGATTTCTTCCATGCCGTTGAATGTAAACTGTAGGATCGGAATGACATCTAGTGAATCCAGAAGCAAGCAAAAAACTATCCATCTTTTCATACCAAGCTCTAGGAGATTTCTTGAGACCATATAATGAACGTCAAAGCCTACATACAAGTGAATAATTATGTAGAAAACCTGGTGGTTGCTCCATATAGATCTCCTCTTTAAGATCACCATGTAGGAAGGCACTCTTCACATCCATCTGATACACTGACCAACCCTTTGATGCAGCAATAGAAAGTACAAGATGAATGGAATCCATCTTGGCAACGGGAGCAAAGGTCTCAGAATAATCAATACCTTCAACCTGAGAAAACCCCTTAGCCACTAGACGAGCCTTATACTTATCAACAGAACCATCAGCTGCAAATTTAGTACAATACACCCATTTGCATCGAACTAGCTTTCTTCCTATGGGAAGAGGAACCAATTCCCATGTATGATTCTTCATCAAAGAAGAATACTCCTCATCCATAGCATTATCCCATTCGGGTATACCTAAAGCATCTGCAAACTTTTGAGGATCAGTAGAGATTGCATGACTCAAAAGACTGATACCCGAAGTTTGGGAACGAGTGTGACGAGTGGCTATTGGATCACCTGTAAGAGGACCACCTTCCTCAACAATTGTTCGAGCCCATAAAGGTCTACTAGGTGGAGGTGGAGGAGTAAAAGAAGATGGAGTAATGTCAACAATGAGATCAATACCATTTTTAGGAATGGTAGCACCAGGAGCATCAGCAACATCATCATCATCTAAAGGAAAGACATCCTCATAAGAAGAATGTGGAAGAAGAGAGGGAGAGGCTTGTGATGAAGAATCCCGCTGAGTAAAGGATTCATCAAACTGAACATCATGACAAAAATGAACCTCTTGAGTGATAGGATCAAACAATTGATATCCCTTCACATCCTCACAATAGCCAACAAATATGAATCGTTGACTTTTCTTCTCCGTCGCTTTGCGCCAATTATCAAGAATAAATGTCCATGCATCACTGCCAAATACTCTGAAATGGGATACTTGGGGCTTGACATGAGACCAAGCCTCTTTGGGAGTCTTATTCAGTACTGCCTTATGAGGCATACGATTCTGAATGTAATTGGCACAATTGACAGCCTCTGCCCAAAAAGTTGGAGCCATGGACCAAGACTGAAGCATGCAATTGGCCATTTCCCGTAAGGTTCTATTCTTCCGCTTAGCCACACCATTTTGTTGAGGAGTGTATGGCACTGTATGTTGATGAAGAATACCTTGAGTACGATAGAATTCCTTGAATGCTTGATTGACATACTCCCCCCCATTATCTGTGCGGATCTTCTGGAGGGAATATCCTGATTGCTTCTCCACAAATGCAAGAAAACTCATGAAGTATTGAAGGACCTCATTCTTGTACTTTAAAAAGTACACCCAGGTGTGCCTGGAGAAGTCATCAATGAAGGTGAGCACATACTTAGCCCCTGAAAATGAAGGACTTGGAAATGACATGAGGTCACTATGAACCAAATCAAGGGGAGCCGAAGCTCGTGTGGCCATACCCTTAGGAAAGGGATCTCGATGATGCTTGCCAAGAACACAACCCGAAAAAACTCCATCTAAAGAAGAGATCTGAGGTAGACCAATGACCAAGTTCTGTGTGCTCATTTGTTGGAGATATCTGTAATTCAGGTGTCCAAACCTTTCATGCCAAAGTTTGCTTGTAGAATCTGCATGAGAAATAAGGGATGATCCTTATGAAGAATCAAATCCGTCAAACCTATACAAGCGAGTTGCATGATCAACTGTACCTGAATCAAGAATCCAACTGGAACTTGTAGATGATGAAGCCTTAGCTGAGAAAGCTTGTCCTTTGCCCGAGGAAGAAGAATTAGGCACTGTAATGTTGTGCCTCTTCATAGCTTCTTCTAATGCTGCTAGCCTCTGAGAGTATGGTGTGTCATTATGCCTAGGTTTACCCCGAAAAGAAGTATTCTCTTGTCTCTTCTTATACTTAGAAGATGACCCTCTCGAGTTAGGAGGAGGAGAAGGAGAAGGAGAAGGAGGCTTAGACTTCTGATCATTATTCACCTTAGGCTTATAGGGAGGCCTATAAGGAGGCTTACCTCCTGGAGATGAATCTGTTTGTGGCTTCTTCTTATACTTACCCTTGCCTTTAGGAGATTGAGCCATCAATGCATGACTCTTAGGAAGAGCATCCATCTGAATTAACTTGGCTTGCTCCCTAGTTAACCTATCACAGAAGTCCTCAAATGAGGGCATCTTATGATCGTCTCCCATAGCATCCATAGTAGAATAGAAGGTAGAGGCAAACACTTGGAAAGGACCTCTAAGCTTAGACAAAATCAAGAAAATACACTCCTTATCTTCTTTGGCATGACCACAACCTTTCAACTGAGACAAAATTGACTTGAACTATGCAAGGAAATCCTGAATAGAGGGAAATGCATCTGGGGAAAGAGAAGTGAGATCGGCTTCAAGCTGCAAGATTTTGAATTGGTTGACCTTACCATACAACCCTGCAAGCTTATCCCATACTTCTTTTGGTGTTGTACACTCAGCAATGTGAAACAACAAATTATCTGACACATGAAAACCGATGAGTCCTTTTGCCTCATCCATTTTGTTTCTATGAACAACCTGCTCAAATATTTTTGTGAACTCGGGTTGGTCAGCTTGCAATAGCTGCCACAGGCCTCAAAATTGCAACAACTACATCATTTTGAGCTTCCATGTGTGATAGTTATGTGGGGTGAGCAACTCAATCCTAGGGTCCGACATGTTGTACAAGGGTACACAAAGGATAAATATGCAAGATACACCCCCCCCCCCCAAACAGATACAAACTATTTTTACAATTCTCGAATAACAATTTTGCCAACAAAAGTAAGTGGTGATCCCACCTTTTTTTAAAAAAAATAAAAAAAATTTGCCAACAAAAGAACTTCTAACATCAAGATAGTCAAAATGGCATGAAATGGCTTAATTGTCAAACAATACCTTTGTCACAATAACATAGTTTGTGGAAGCAGGCTTTCCGGTGACATCTTGGTTGCTCAAAACTGATTCCGATTTGCAAAAAATTGCAGAAGAGCTCAATACAAGAGCACTAAGAAAGTGGCATCAATACCGGAGTGAGAAAAATACGACAAACAGGATCTTCACTGATTTGAATGCAACCACCATGCGGGCCCAATAAAGTGCCAAGAAAAGGAAACGTGACTTTAGCAATGAATAAAAGTCATCAAATAGCAACCACCGACATCTATAATGGATGAACTCGTTAATGAAATTAAATGTGGACGCTGACAAAAGGTAAAAGTCGATAGCCAAATTTGAAACGCAGGCCAGGAATTAATGGACTGCAGGGTCTCCAAGACAACTGGTCTCTAAGCAGGTCAAAGAAGTTTAATACGCCAGGCACGTTCTACCGACTCCACCTGCACATAGTCAAAGATATCATAAAGGCAGACTTAAATCCGATGTGCCACTTACTGCGCAAAAGATGGTGTGGTCGGCAGGAAGAAAAAGAAATTGCAAGCCAGTCAAGACAAGGCGAAAGGAAAAAGAAAAATGGAATTGGGGGCCTTGTAAGGCAACTGCTATGCAAACTTCATTGAATGCGCCTTTTCAAATCACAACTTATGCGCATACTATCAAGACCACAATATGGTCGCAAGGTAGGCCCTTCACAATGCAAACGCTGCTGCACATGCTATCATAAATGTAATGTCACCAGAGGAATTAAAAAGTCCAGCAGAGCGTGAAAAATGCAATGCTCAATAATTCAAGGTGCAGGGGAAGCAGCTCCAGCAGCCGCTTTTCAAGAGGTCTTCTGCAGTCTCCAAAGGCAGTCATAGAGTCTGGAGTGCAAGAGCCACGCCACCAGCAATGGACGCCATTAAGGAGAGAAGGTGGTGATGGTTGCAAACCTTAGCAACAGTCTATGCCTCCACTACGCATGCCTTTGAAGTCACCAAATCCACCGCCGGCCAAAGATCCATATGCTTACTTATTTGGTGGCGCTGTGCCAGGCCGTTGATCTTTGGCACTTGGAGTGCGCTGGCAGCCTTTAAACTAGTCCTCGACCAATGCGCCGGAGTTGATGCAGGAACTTGCGGGCTGGAGCAATTGATCCTTTAATGCGTGCACCAGGTCTAACCGCCTTTGATGAATGGAGTGCTAGACAAATTTAAACGCGCAGACCAAAAGTGAATACATGGGCCAGAGAATATCATGCAGCCGCGTCAGATGTAGCAGGCCCCAACGCTTTCAGCATCCACATATTTCTTCAGAAATCAATGTGAGCCTTCGATTATTGTAAGATCCTCCTGATTACAACAAAATTTGCTGTCCAAAATCTAATTCTAGGATATAGCAATGGTGAGAAGTATGACCGACAATGTTATGGCGCATCAAGATGAAGCCAGTCTTGCTTGATACGCCCTCCCAAAGATTATGGACCAAAAAATGAAACGATAGGAACCACCATGGCCCCAAAAAGATAAGAACTTCCCCGTGCCAAAGGAAACATGGACTCCTCAACATCTCTGACTACAATAAGTCCTCTAGTGAAGGAATTCATCTGCTAATAGCGAATGCCCAGACCAGTCACAGATGATACAAGTTTGAAAAAGAAAGGATCTTTCAAGAAAGAAGAAGCTTCTCAGACATCAGACGGACTGGCAAGGACTTCAAGTGCGAAAGAAGACATTGACGTCATTCTTATCCAGTGCGGGAGGCTCAGCAGAAGCTCGTCAGTCAAGGCATCAAATGACAACAGCAAACCCTATAGGTAAAGGCGCCAGGACAAGCACATGTGAGTCCCTGGCGCTACGCTTAGCATCTGTGGCAGAGAACACAAAATGGCAAAGGACTGCGGCAAGCACAGACACGGATAAGAGGGGCCAACAGAAGAGATGCCCGCACAGAGTAACCACGGGTTCTTTGTTTGGGGCAGCACAAAACCAAAGAGAAAATATAGTAGATATAGGGGAGAGGGACCAATAGTCGTGAGGGCCAACTTCGTCGACTTGTAGCCATTGCATGAAATATCGTAAGACCTCCATTTTTAAAAAAAAATGTAAAATGGACACTTAACTACCTATAACTAAGATTTGAAGGTGTGGCTCATCACGCAACTCGTTAAAATAGCACGCTTAGTTAAACGTGTACAAAAATTAGCTTTTTAAAGATTCGACCAAAACTTAATCTAAAAATCTTTAGTAGTTGAATTTAAAAATATCATTTGTTATTAGTGGGTGATTGTATTTCTATACAAAATATGACATATATGCAACTTAAATGGACCATATACCTATTAGTAATTATAAATATTTGTTATATCTAACTTTCAAATCCAACACAAAAGGACCAATGCTTCAAGACAAAATAATTATTTGTTGTTATAAAAATAACACATTTTTATATAAAATACAACCTATATCGAACACAAAGGGACCAATAGTTGAACACTAAAACTTTTTGACAATCTCACACATTTCATGGGAAAATACAAGGCATTTTGGTTGTGTTCACCTTTTATATTTGTGATAAAACCAATTATTAATATGAAATATTCTAATGCATATGCATTGCTACCCCAATAGTTATACACATAAGAATAGTATTTGTGCACTAAGATAACAATACTTGTTTAAGTGGGCATATTATTTTTTAATTGACACACATATGATAGATAGCTATGATATATTATTTGAGACAAAAAGTTATCTATTTCACTTGTTTATGTTATTTTAATATAACATTTATAGGTTCTTATGTGTTCAAGTATTGGTCCATTTTTATCAAACATTTAGAATTTTTTTTATTTACATTTGGATTATTTAATCACAATATATAGTAAAAATGTGGTGTAAGATTGGATAATATATTCACTAGTGACCGCACGACTATTAGACCCCACACAACTATTGGTCCCTCTCCCCTAGGCAGCTAGCAAAATGTATCCATTTTACAGCAATATCTTGGATTCTACCAAAGCCCATGTCCTATATCATATATCCACAAGAGATCCATCCCTTAGATCTGTAGGCAGTTCCTAAACTCTGGCATAACTACTATAGATCATACAGTTACCATAGATCTATAGGACCTCAAAAATTTAAAAAAAAATAAAAACTCTTTTTAAACTAAAAAGCGATGTAAGACAAGTGCTCTGATACCATGTTAGGATAAACTATCCTATACCCAGAACCCAATCCACAGACATCCACCAAAAGAGAGAAGTATTCAATACTATATTAGATTGAATTGAGGTGAGAATAAACATACAAGAGCTCTGCTTAAATAGGCAAGAACTGGTAGAAAGAAAGGATAGGGTTGAGACAAGTGTCTCAACCAAGAGGAGGTAGAGTTCTGATAGAACTCTTACAATATCCTCTAAGATATGATAGAGTCCAAATTGGACTCAAAGTTATCTATCTAACTCATTTATGAGTTGACCTAAGTAAACTTAAATAAGGAGTAAATAATATTACTCCAAAATCTTAACATGTACTGAAAAAATAGGCCTCCTTAGCTTGATCTTCTATCCTATTGCATTCTTTAACCTCTCCAAAATTTTCTTGAAAATCCAAGGCTCCTTGTTCGAGGCTTCCACAAGTAAGAGTGCATTCAATAAACTAATAAAGTGTAATATTGCTCAACAAAGAAGTGATTTAAAAATCTTTTATATTTTGTTATAGATTCCCTTTGGCTACAAAAAATTTCCATTAAGGCTTCATTTACTAGCATAAAAAAGAATACACTTGCAATGCAACTATGAGTATTATGACACGAATGCTCAATAAACCCTATGTACCTAAACTAAAATTGACAAGAAGCAAATTTTTAAAGCATCCTTTCCCTACAATAATACAATCTCAAAGATATCTTTATTTCTAAAATGCACTCTACAATATTAAAATGATCTCATTTAGAACCCTAGAGAATGATAAGGTTCCCCCAAAATTATATTTTTGTAGATTAAATTGCTTAAGGAAACTTATTTCATAAAATTAAAATTATTCATTTTTTTAACCTTAAAAATAAGAATTACAAGAAAAGTCAAATTCCACTCTTATTTAAAACTTATTTCTAGATACACTCATTGACTTACCTCCTAAACATATAAACCTAAATTGATATAGTGAAACTTTTGGAAGAAATGAACCTATAAACCATGGACTTTTGAGATTTTTTTTATTCTTAAACAAAAAGGTGTTGTTGCCAATGTAATATATGCGAATAGCCAATCATTTTGCTTTGGCTATAAACATCACACACTAATGATTGACTCCTAAGCTAAAAGTCTTAAATAGTCAAAGTTGACTTACTTTTATGAGCTTAATTTTTTCCTTAATGTATTATGTTTAAGAATGACCCCAAAATAAGATATCATTGTTTAGATGTTTCTTAATTATACACGTAAATTCACCATCTACCTCAATACCTTCTCCCAAAAGGCATCAAAGAATCTAGCTCTTTCATATTCTATATTGCATTTGACTCATATGTATGGACCCTTCAAGAAAATAGATATTTTCTCCACCCTATTATGTGACAATAGTGGGAAAAATTTATGTTGTGGACTCTTTGGTTTAGAAATTTAGCCCTGGTCTTTTGTAACAAGAACAATCCAGTCTATCGTTCAAAAACATCTATTCCATTCAATTTCAATCTCAAACTACTCAAGAAGACGAGAGAAAAGTATCAAAAACAATTATTGGCGGGTATACCTATATGTTTAAAGCGACGAAATGATTCAATTTCATTCTCAAACTACCCAAGAAGACAAGAGAAAAGCATAAAAAACAATTATTGGCGGGTATACCTATATGTTTAAAGCGACGGAAGGATTTTTTATGATTAGGTAAGCCCTAGGAAATACCTGGCTAACCCTACACGCGTTTGTTTTATGGGGAAATTTGTGTTGACGTAGAAATATGTCGACATATCGCGTATTTATCGGCACTCTCCGCTTATTTCTTCTCTCTTCTGAAAACCACCATCACACAATTTCAAGGCTTCAATTTCCCATTTGCAATAAAATACAAGTTTTTTACGAAACCCCACCCAAAGCAGAATGTCGACATGATGCCGCAAATGGCAAAGGTCCAACGACCGGATTGTAATTTATATTTTCTAATTCGAATTCCACTCTTGCATGTTACATTTCTAATGTTTTGAACCATAAGATTTTGACTAGATATTGAACACTAAAATGTTCTTTTCATTCCAATTCAATATGGTATAATCTGTAATTACGTTGAACTCTCAATATAAATGGATTGGCTCCATGTAACGTTGATGAGAATATTTCAGCAATGGACACAAAAGAAATATCAAACTGTAGTGTAATTGAGAAGAATCATTTGGTTGCAGTTTTGTTGACATGATTTTGCTGGTTATGTCCATATTTACTCTACGTAACCTTTCTAGATCTCTCATCTGAAAAAACTTCTCTACATATTTCTTTTCAATATGTGCGGGGATATGAATGGAAAAGGTAGCAGGAGGGAGACAATTTGCATCAATAAGATTTCCTTATATGAAATTAGATACGTTGAGCTAAATATTCTTAATTTCTTGTTCATATAATATTTTAGACTATTGAAGAGTCTCCAATGCATATCTACTATGAAATCATCGTTTTGCCTATAAATTTTATGATAGCATGTCAATAAGAGCTCGGTCAAATTGAATTCAACTGATTCCGCGAGTTCTCGGTCTTTGGAAATTTCATAACCATATAAAATTTAATTAAGCCATCTTTCACAAGATGGAAATATTATTCATCACTTTTGTTTTGGTAGATTCTTAATTACTAGAAAATATTAAAATGGTGTATTCACTTCTAATGCATTACTAATTTAAATGTTAAATGAAATATAATTTAATTAGACATAACTGCTAAACGACTAGCATAATTTATAAGTGAAGTATATATTTCAACATATCAACTGATAGTAGTTATATGGCCTTCTGCTCTTCCCGCCCTTCTTTTGTTTCATATTTTGGTTTTTCGCTAGTGCCTACCAGTATTAACTGCTACCCCTTCCTTTATCTTAGTGGTGGACATTTTGAACATGGTCTCCATCTCAACCTCCAACTATGTTATGAACAATGGTATTAGAAACTATATGACTCCTAAGTTTGTGACTTAGTCTTATCCTTCATCGAACAAAGCTTCCATTATGGACATACTAAAGAAAACCTTTGTGTTGTGCTCCTAATGTGGCTTGTAAGTGCTATTGTCACTTCAAATTGCATTGTGTTAAATTGGATCTAGCATTTCAATGACACAATGTAAATAGGTTTAAAATATGGAACCGTTGAAATTGAGGTTGAATCTCCAGAGAAGGATAACTTCATTTCTGATCTAGGTGCATAGTGTTGAACTAACTCTGCACATTAAATCTTCCACTAGACATATTTTATTAGCTTGAAAAAGGATAAATGTAAGAAGGCATGCATAAGAAGTAAAGGAGGTTGATACACTAAGATGAGAATATATTTCTCCCTTCTCACTATTGCACAATATATCAATTAAAATAACCACATAACTTGTGTAGTTCTTTGTTTCATTAATTCCTAGAAACATACACGAGATGTGGGGTTTTTTAAAATGCTTGAAGGAAATAAATATTCACAATCAGCAGCTAAAAACATGATTAAAATGACAATAATAAGCAGAACCATTAAATTTAACAAGAAATACAATTATAAGTATACTTATCCAAGGTTGCACACAAATCTAGATCTATCACTACTCACCCTAATTTTTTCTTCCCTTTTATTTTGATATTCTAATTTTGTACTATACTTGTAATCAATGATAAACTCTTATTAGTTTCTATTCTAATGTTATCCAACACTAGTATCATCATTATGGTTAATTGGAATGAGGTGATATATTAGGCCCAATGATGTAACAATTTCAATTTGGTGATAACATTGGTTGTATTATTACTAGCACTTGCACCTTTAAGGGGTACAATGGTGATGCCAATAGCAAAATATATATCAAATGATGATATTGCGGTATATTTATGGATCTCTATCCCTCTCTATTTCTATATCCATATGTTTCTCTCAAATTCACACACTCTATCTATCTACCTCCCTATCCTTACTTTATATCTTTCTTACACATATAGACTCTTTGTGTGTGTGTGTGTGGATATGTATCACTATTTATCCATATTCCTACTTCTATATATCCATTTGTCTCTATCACATTTTTCATTGTCTCTCTCCCCTCCTATATAACCGCCCTCTCTACTTATTTCTCTATATCACTTCTTATCTCTATTACATCTTTATATATCCCTCTCTCTCTCATTCTTTGCACATCTCTCTTCTCTAAAATAATAATATATATACCCCACATTCAGATATACCCATTACATGCAATCATTTGTCTTACTAAATAAGTATTATTTTAAATTACTATTTCAAAAATATTTCTCTAAAATTTTTAAAGTAAAACTGAAATAGTTTATTAATTTTTTTTATACCATTAAATTTTTTAAAAAATATAAATTTTTTAACAAAATATAATTTAGATCTCAAAATCCAAAACCATAAAACTTTACAAAATAATCCATATAATAAGTTATGAAAAATATTTAAAATCACTTATCATGATCACCATACATTGGTAAAATCTATTGGCAAGGTATCTAGCCAACTAT
This sequence comes from Chamaecyparis obtusa, assembly GCA_027943335.1. Classification (NCBI taxonomy): domain Eukaryota; kingdom Viridiplantae; phylum Streptophyta; class Pinopsida; order Cupressales; family Cupressaceae; genus Chamaecyparis; species Chamaecyparis obtusa. The sequence goes on along the minus strand of BSBK01010660.1, from coordinate 61,052 downwards.
CTCACTATATTTCTTGACATGCAAGGGGAATAGCAAGTGAAAAAATCCTTGACTATGGAAAAAGTCGGTTGATGAATGTGAAAATATCATTTCCAAAATTTAAATATAATAAAATTGGAAGAATCACACTGCTATAATGCCAAAGATGTTCCATATTAGTCATGCTGCCATATTGACTAACATGGAACCAAACCTTAGGAAACCTATGGAGAGATGAGACAAATGAGAGAGAAAATCTAGATTATAGATCTATGTGTACAAGTTTGGGAAACCTAAGTTTAATATAGATGTCCAGGGTCCAATTTTTTTAAGGAATGATGTAGATTGAGATTAGGACTAAACAATATTACAGTATAGATCTTTAAAATTTAAAATGTAAAATATTTTAGTTAAATTTATTTTGACTCTTTTATAGACATGATTTATAATTTATAATTCATATTAAAATATTATAAAAGATTAAAAAAAAACTAGATGACTGATTGAGTCATACAGCTTTAAGAAATTTAAATTATTTGATATAGAATAATATGAAACGTAATTGTTTCAAAAAATCAAAATAAAATTCTATGATACAATAGATTTAAATTATAATTAATTAGTTTTTAAAATTTAATATTATTAATATATAAAATATACTCACATTACAACTGAAAATCATTCATTTAAATTCTGTCATATAATAAAATCTAATTTTATTTAATTATTAAATTTGATATTATTAAAATATATACTATTTTCAACATATAAATGGAGTGTAATTTGAAAATCATTCATGTAATTGCAAAGCTTCTAGATTGCATCAAATAGTGGCCCCCATGTGTTCAGCTTGAATTTGCGGAGATTGAAGAAGTTTTGGCACAAATTTTAAGTTGGTAAATATAAATCTATGTAATAATCCAGCTACATATAGAAAAATGTATGTAACTTGCATCTTCTGAAATAAAGTCAGCCACTTGAACAATGATTTCTCATCTATTTTACTGAAGTCATGATTTTATTGCTCTAAACTGTGAAATCACTATTTTATCGAACAATGATTTGTCATCTAT
>BSBK01010660.1:0-55000 GCA_027943335.1 Chamaecyparis obtusa | reverse complement strand
TTTTTTTATATTTGCAAGGCTCTCTTTGTACATTACTAATACTCTCATTGTAAATGTAGATATCATTATTTGTACTAATTTAGATTCACTTGTAGAAGATTGTTGAAGCTTTTGGTCCATACTTAATCCCAACACTCATGAGCACACAAGAATAATAATGACACAAATTTGGAATCCTTTGAGAACCACAATCTTACTCAACACTTCTCACACTCAAACTAACATGACCTGAAGTAAATTCCACATAGTAAAAACAAATTCACGCTCATACTAGACTAATTTCTCATACCAAGCAAGACCTAATCTATATACTAATTACAAATAATTGAATAGAATTGAAAGCTTGAAGGATAAATAAATCGAATATATATATATATATATATATATATATATATATATATATATATATATATATATATATATTTATATATATTTCCAAACGAATATTCTAAAGAGACTATTAGAATATGACACAAGTAAGCCACTTCCTTCTCCCTTCCATCCTCTTACAATACTATTTCATGCCATTTCTTTTTCAAACTAACGAATAAGACGAAAAAAGAACAAGGTGGGTATACCTAGATGGTTGAAGATTTTTATGTTAGATAAGCACTAGGGAATCCCGGTTAGCACTATCGTTTCCTTGTTGGAGAAAGGCTTGTTGACCTCAAACTATGTCGACATACCGCGTGTTTATCGATACTCTCTTCTCACTCTTCCGCAAACCCCATCATACAACGTTGTGCCTTCCATTTCCCATTTGTTTAAACAATGACAAATCCGCAATGATCGGATTGCAATATGTTATTTTCCTATTTCCACTTTCAGGCTTGCCTGTTACATTTCTATGTTTAAACTGTGTAAGATCTTGTATAGTATGAAGAGCGACAATGTTATCACATGGCTTAAGATTTTGTGGGCGTTGTTGAGATTTTTACTATTCCCACTTCTCTACGCTTTTCTGCCTGTTTTTCTCACGCCGTATGTCGTAACTGCGTATATAGTTATGATGTTGGTGGCAATTTACATGATCTTCATTCGAGAGACAGAAGAAGAAATAGTGCCTCAATTAACACTGACTCTTCGGACTGTTTTGATGACGGTGATTTGATTTGTCTCTGCGAGTTTCAGGAAGAGGAGGAAGTGGCGCGGATTGGTTGCTGTGGAAGTAGATTTCATGTTGAGTGCGTGGGGAGATGGTCTCAAAGCCAGGGAAGAAAATGTTCTATCTGCCGCACATCTATTTACGCCGGTAGACATAAGTTTTTACTATTAAAAAACTCATGGTTTCGAATGTGCAGGGGAGATTCTGCTATTAGCCCGTGGATTTGGGATATGTTTTTGAACAATTTCACAATGAACTGTTTCTTTTTCCTCCATCTTCTCCTATTGAATTTCGCAATGAACTGTTTCATTTTCTCCATGTTGTATTTCGTTAAATAGATCATTGAAATGGGTTGCTGCTAAAATGTTTGAAGTTTCATGTTTTATTAAGACATAAACCCTCTCTTCGTCCTTCTTTAATGCAATTAGAAACCACTTATCTTATGAAGACTGAAAATTGTATACATGGTCTTGAGTCATTACTTTTGGTGCAGTGGCTTCATTCTCAGATTCGATGTAGCGAAGAGTCTCTTTTCTTGGATAAATCTGCAGTAATTTCAGATCCATTCTGAAATGTTTTGTTTATTCTGACAGTTATGTGTGAACTGACACATAAGCACTTTTATTTAAAGGGAAAGATAGTCAGTCTTATAGATCTATTCTTTATTAGAAAAGGAAATGTACTTTATTCGGTAGTCAATTCTTTCACAAAGATATTTATATGTTTTTATCTTAATAGTAATAAATTCTCATTTTGTTGCTAGAATTGAATTAGAAAATGGGAATTGGTTTCTCTTATCAAAATTGAATTCTTAATTTCAATTCTATGTCACAATTCTAATTCTAGGTTTTGAGGTGGATTGGCATAATGCTCATTTTGGACCAAAATTAGAATTGGCTTATGCTAATTCACCAATTCTCGTTTTTCAATTTCAGGTCAATTCTAGCAACCAAACGAAGAATTTAAAAAAAAATTTTAAAATGAGAAAATTTTATTTTATAGTTTATAATATATTGAACATGAATATAAATGTCAATATCAATTCATAATATTTTACTATTATTTAAATGAAGATATAGCATATTGTTTAGTAAAAAAATAAAAGGTACTTTGTTGCTATTTATTTGAAGGTAAAACATATTGTTTATTGGAAAACAAAAGATATTTTGTTGCATATATTTTTTGATGAATAGAGGTCTTTCCTATTAAAAATATAAAAGTACAATATTCACAAAAAAAGGGTCGGGGGAAGAAATCACCCCGTGAGTCACTCGGCACTTAGGCCGGAAATATACAACTATTCATTAAAAAATTATATAAAATGAGAAACCCTCAAGCTGCAAGAGCAGTAGTAGAAGAGGGAGGAGGATCTCTATCATTTGGATTGCTCCAAACATTGGGCCCAGGAGTCTGATCAGGAACGACCCAACCATTTTTTGGATTACCTTTTTCCAATTCTCCTTCCTCCCGCCTATGCGAGATAGCCAGTGCTAGGCGAGGGAACTTATCTTGATTAGCAGGAATAGAGGCCGAGGACTGAGCAAAAGCAGCAGCAGTAGAAGCAAGGATAGGAGGCTAGCCAGAACCCGCATCCCTCTGAGGGAGAGAGACAAAGCGACGATGCCATTGACGCAGAGTCCTAGAGTGTCTGGCAAAGGAACTCCAGCTACACCGTCAGCCCCTGGGCGGCGTACGATCTACTAAAAGAGAATCTGGAGGCACTCGAGCCACAGTACAAGGGGCATTGCCCCAGTGCTAGAGTAACTCCTACAAATGAGTAACTCAAGTGCCACTTTATCTGCTTGCACCTAGATCTGCATCATGACATTGTTACAAATACATGCCTTAACATAAAGAGAGACATGAATATCCAGAAAACTGTGAGAAAAAAGCACAGTGTTGCAATCTTTCCACAAGGTAAACAAAATTTCCTTCCTGAAAGTATGCAATATCTGGGTGTATTGGGAATGCATTCTGGGAGAGTCACCAAAAAGAGCCATGTGCCAAGAAAAAGGTTCAGGCCTAAAAGGAGCAAAGAAGTCATGAATCCAGACCTAGTAATTCTGGGCACGACGACAAAACCAAAAAATGTTGCATATATTTATTCATATGTGTGTCTCTTTTATTCTTATAGTAAATAAATTTTCAAAGAAGTTTGAATTTCAAAAAAGGAAAAAAATTATTATATAATTTATAATGTATTGGACATAAATATAATTGTCTTCATTTAGTTAAACATCATAAATTGATATAGTTGTGTAAAATTTAATTAACTTTTATCTAAAAATAGAGCTAGGCAACCTTGTATATATATTGTTTATTTGAAAGGGAAAGGTACTTTATTGCATTTAGTTTTTCCAAGAGTATATTTATATCTATTTCTTTTATGGTTATGGCGAGTATTTTTCTTTGGTGAAGAAGTTTATTCTTCAAAAGAAGATAAATTTTGTTATGTAATTTATAATGTACCATACATAAGTAAAAATGTCACCATCTAGATAAACATTATGAACTGACATAGTTGTGTTAAACATTTATCAATGTTTATCTAAATGTAAAACTAGATAGTCTCATATGTATATTGTTTATTGCAAAAGGAATGGTAGTTTTTAGTTGTCATTTTTTCTAAAAATATATTTATATCATGTCTTTTATAATTATAGTGAATAAATTATCACAAGGAGAGAAGTTTTATCCATAGAACATGTGAATTCTATTATAAAGCTTACAATGTACTAGACATAAATATAAATTCAATCATCTAGTTGACCAATATTTTGTTCAATTTTCAAGTACACAATATTATTTTATACCTAATTTATTTTAAAATGTGAATATCAATTCATAATATTTAACTGTTATTTAATCTAAGGTAAAATGTAAAGCATATTAGTGAAAAATAAAAGGTACTTTTTGTTATTTATTTGTAGGTAAAACATATTGTTTATTGAAAAACAAAAGATATTGTGTTGTCCACATTTTTTCATATATGTGTGTCTTTTATTCTTATAGTAAATAAATTTTCATAAGGGGAGAAGTTTTAATTCCAAGAGAGGAAAAACTTTATTATATAGTTTATAATGTATTGGACAAAAATATAATTTTCTTCATTTAGTTAAACATTATGAATTGATATAGTTGTGTAAAATTTAATTAACTTTTATCTAAAGATAAAGCTAGGTAGCCTTGTATATATATTGTTTATTTGAAAGGGAAAGGTACTTTATTGCATTTAGTTTTTCCAAGATAATATTTATATCTATTCTTTTATGGTTATGGTGAATAATTTTTCTTTGGGGGAAAATTTTGTTCTTGAAAAGGAGATAAATTTTGTTATATAATTTATAATGTACCAGACATAGATATAAATGTCATCATCTAGCTAAACAATATTGTTAGAATTTAATCTTTCCTTGGTAATTTATGTATTTACGGATAAACCAAGGTATCATATTGTATTCGTCCTCTAGTCCAAGTGGGAGGACATGTAATATTTGTAATTTTCTTTATTAAGAAAAATTGATATTCCTCCTTATGAGGAATCCTACACTTGTCTCACACACTAGTGAAATGTGGCATACACAAAATTGGGAGTTACAATGTAACTCCTTTCTCACATCTCTATTAAGAGATGGCTCTTCTCTCATTCTCAAAAATGAGATTCTTCTTCTTATTGATTATTGTATGAGCTTTGCTCTCTCTCTCTCTCTCTCTCTCTCTCTCATTCTTAGGCATTATTTTTGCCACATTCATTAATATCACGGAGTTTTTTTTTATGCTTTTCCCCCTTCAAAATCTTGTCTCCTTGTTTCATTGTGCTTTGGTGAATGCTCCTAGCTTTGGGTTTATTCATGGTAAACTTGTTTTTCCTTGCTCATTGATTAAACAATTTCCTAACTCTATATTTTGTTATTATTATTTTAACATGGTATCAGAGCAGGTTGGTTTAATCATGTTTTGAGTGTGTAGGTGAAGGAGTTACCATATCTTTGAGCACTCCAATTTCGGAGACTCTTGAGAGAGAGAAAATTGAAATTAAGAGAATAAAATCAAATTTTTTGGGGGGTTTGGCTGGTTTACCGCCAAACCCAGTTTTCCTATTGGATTGATTTGGTTTGTGCAAGTTTGGATATTCTTTTTGGTAAGGAAAAAATACAATTTTTTTATACCTCAAAATCCTTAATATCCAAATTTAATATTGTTAATATTAAAAGAATTTAAACAATTTAAAAGTTTATTCTTTACCGTTGTTTCTAATTCAAGTTGTATGCGCTTCTTATTTCATTACTCTGTTATCCTCCCTGCATGCGTTTAAAAAAAATTAGAATCATTATTTGCTATTCTTGGTCTCATTTTCCTTTGCATGCGTATTTTGCTTTGATGATTCTCATTTCAGGCATTTTTTTTCCCTACTGCATGCATTCCTTTGTGCCTTATTGTTTGCATTTAATGCTATGTCAAGTTCTTAAATTATGGAATACCTATTTTATTCTCTCCTGTTCTTTGCGATATTCAATATTTTTTTTATGGATCAATTTTGTTTGCTCGCTTTTGTATGTTGTTTCAAGCACCAGTGGATGTAACCTCTTCGACTGTCTTGAGCCCTTATCTATCCCTCTGTGGCTACTTTGAGCCTTTGGATTGAATGAGGGTACTGTTTTATTTAACAGAGATATTTGTTAGTAGATCAGTGTATTCTCGTCTTGCAGTCGCATCTCCTTTATCATTTTTTTCTGTTTCTTTGTTTGTTGTTTAAAGGGTTCATTTATTCTGGTCTGGGCGGTTTTCTTTGGTGTTGATTCAAGCTAATAGCAATGTGTAAAATAGCATAGTCGCATCTATTTTTTTCGTATCTGAATCGTGATCATTTTATTTTGCTTCATCGATATTTGTATTTGCTTTAGACTCCTTGTGTATCATCGGTGCTTGATCATTTTTTGTCGTTTACTACTTTGCCCTTCTACTTTTCTTTCCGCAAGCTTCCCCTTACAACAAACCCTTGCATTATCATCTTTTTTTGTTTTTGTTTGGTCTTTTTTCGGTTCCTCCTCTTAGCTCTGGCCCTTGCTCTTTTTTTTTTGCCTTTGTGAATCTCTTTCAACCGCTTCTCTTCATCTCAACCTCCTTGAGCATTTTTTGAGTCCTATTTGCATGCATTATCTCTTTGCATCATAAAACTCAGATCATTCAACTTGAGTTGCCTTCCATCGATGTCTTCCTTCCTCTATGGCTGCTTTGAGCCCATTTCATTGCATTGCATGTTTTTCTTGCTCAGATCTCTCTCGCCCACCTATTCTGTTCTTGTAGTTGCGTCCTGCTGCTACTCCAATAGCCGCCCCTACTTAGCAAGCCGTCCCCTTGCCCTGTGCTAGTGATTTAGATTGCAGCACTGTACTCTTTGGGCTGTGCATTTCCTTTTTGGTTCGGGGTTTTTTTTTTTCATTTGACTCCGTGTTTGTCTTGTGCTTCAAATTCTCCCATTTGGGCCACCTTATCTGCGTATTGGCAGGGTATATCTGCTCAACCCAAACTACTTTTTTGACTAAGTGCATTTGTTGTTGTTTACTCAGTGGTGATATCGACCGTCTACTAGGCACTTCACATCTTGCCCATGTCTCTTCTTTGCATTGAGTGGTGGTGAATTAGTGTTGTCTTCGTATCATGGAGGGATCATTCTTCATTATAGCGAATCCTTCTTCATTATAGCCAATGATCAAAAGGAGGAAGCACTTTGGATTTGGCAGTTTATACAAAGGGAATTTTTTCTTTGGTGTTAATATATATAGTTTATCAACTAGGGTTTGAAAGTATTTTTTTTAGCAGCCTCACCATACTTCATATTTGTTCTTTCTTAGTTAATGGTTGCATTATGTTTGTGTTCATCTAACCAAGTTGCAGGTTTCGCACTTAAGCTTTTTCTTCGACTGTTGATTTCGATTTGTGAGGGGTTTGTTCTTACATTCAATCAGCCTCTTTCATTTTTTTTTTCCCTCTTTGCTACATGTTAATGTTGCATGTTTTCTTTATGCTATTAAGGTTTCGTATATTCTTGGTAATTAGTTTTGTTTCCTTTGTTTTATTTAAATGTTTATTATATAAGAAATTTTAGATATCTCTTTAGTTTTTTTAATTTAGTAATTAAAAAGTTCCTTTTATGTGAGTTTGTTTCCTTTTAAAATCAAAGTTGTTTGTTTCTTATCAATTTTGGTTAACTAAAAAGGGTTACTTTGTATATTTTTAAAATAAAATAATTTTTTTTTTTAAGTTTTGGTATTTGCTATATCTTTTTTTAATTAATTTGTAATTTTACTTAATTTTTTTATATATATAAAAGATATTCTAGTGTTTTTTTTAGATTCTAATCATTTTCTAGATTATAATTCCATATTCTTTTTACCAATTTTTTTGCTAACGTTTCTTTGCAGATTGTAACTTTATTTATTTTTAACGTCTATTAGTTCCTAATCATTTTTTGCAGGTTCATCTCTAAGTTAGTTTTTTGTTTTCTGTTCCTTAACCCATCTATTTAGCAGGTTTGTGCTATTTAGTTTTTTGTTTTTCTTTCATTTGCTTGCTTCAAGATCCTTGTGTTACCTGTTAATCAATAATAGCATAATCGAGATCCTTTAGTCCTTTTAGTTTTAGTTTTTTCCCTCTAGCTATTGCTTTTTCCTTGCATGCCTCTTTGGCGTAAGTTGTTATAGCTTTCTGCTAATGCATGCAAGTGCATATAGTTTTCTTTAAGTTCTTTTCTGTTTCTTGTTAAGATTTTTCAAATTTTTTTAGTTTAGATCTTCGTATTTCATCATGACTACCCTGATGCCAGAAATCAAATTAACTAGTACAAACTATCATGCTTGGAAAATGCACATGACCTTTATCTTTAGATTTAGACACGTTTTAGAGATTGCAACTGATGCTAGTTCGAAACCCGCAACCTCTACTCCTCAAGCTGACCAAATGCTTGGCAGACAAAAAATGAGGAAGCACTTGGCTTAATCAGAATTTTCCTAAGTCCTGAACTATATGTTTTAATTTCTACTTGTACAGAAGCCCATCAGGCTTGGGACATCTTGAAAAATACTTATGATAGTGCAGATGAAACTCAAAAAATTCAGCTTCAAGACCAACTTGAAGACCTCAGGTATACTAACTTCAACTCTATTGATGACTTTCTACTTAAGTTTGATTCCATTAAAGTTTTGCTAACTGGTTTACAAGTTCCTCTTTCTGATTTAAGAATAATTGATATTATTATTCGTAAATGTTTACATAGACAGTTCCAACAGTTTATTACAAACATTTACTCTCAATTAGCTATTCCTTCTTTAGCATCTCAACTAAATTATGTTATCTTTCAAAATATGTTGCGTCAAGAGGAAGCTAAATTAATTCAGTTTGGCATACGTAAAACTCACGAACATGTATATGTCTCTCAATCTCATAATAATAATAGATCTTCTAACACTAATCAAAATTATCAAAGACCTAACAACACTAATAATTCAAATAATAATCAAAATTATCAAAGATCTAACAATACTAATAATTCTAGGCCTTCCAATAACTATCATAGTAATAATCAGTCAAATAGGCCTCATTGCACCTATTGCGGTAAAGATGGTCACTTAGTTCATAACTATTTTAAGAAACAAAAAGATGATCAACGTAATTCTCAAAATTACTCAAATGGCAGACCTAATGGAAATCAATCTCATTCTGCTTTTACTGTTAGTTTTAATGCTTCTAAACCACCTAAATGGAATATTGATAGTAATGCATCTCAACATGTTCAATCCCATAAGGAAGTCTTTGATTCTTTGCAACTTGATTCTATGCATACTCCTATTTCTTTAGCTAACACTATTAAATTTTTCCCTAAATTTTGATGAGAAAAGGTCGAATTGTCTATAGCAATTGGTCGAATAGGTGACTAAAACTGCCATCGATCTTTTTTCATCAAATTGTCTATGTGGTGATTAATCGTCGACATTTTGACTAGACTAGTGGTCAAATTATCCACTGCAACAATCCCTTGGAAGTGGAAGAATAAACCACCACCTCGGCTGGGTCAATTGGTGTGAAGGTCAAAATTGAGACATTACTAGGAAATTTTAGTGTCGAACTATCCACGATGGTTCGTGGAAAAGACCGTCGAATGCATAGCATTCTGGTTGAAGATGGAGTCAAACTATCCACAGTTGTTCGTGGAAAAGACCATCGAATGCATAGCATTCTGGTCGAAAATAATAGTGTTTAAAGGTTGAAATTGAGACCAATACAAAATGTTGTTTAAAAAAAAATTGTGGTGCACCATTTCAATATATTCCTAGTTTTAGTTGAATATATTGGTTGTCTATAATTAGCATTGCAGTGTCAAATGCAGCATGAATTCATAATATGTGTGGGATTTTTGGTAACTAAAATATAGCATAAATTACAGTCCAATGAGATGAGATCAAGAGATAAAAATATTAGGGCTTCTTCTATTATAGATATTCAAGTTAAATCCTCAGAAGAAATGACAAAGTGTTGAAATTGGGAAAGATAACACATCCAACTCTCTGGGTATGACATACCCCAACAAACTTGGACTACAACAAATCCCAATTGAATTCACTAGAAAACACACCTATCGGTCATGGTATTTAAGCTGGTCACGATGCAAGAGGAACTAACCAATCAAAAAAGAAATTTTACTCAAGTAGATTGGTAAAGGATATGCACAGATCATAAGGAAAGAAGCATCATATAAAATATTCATCACACATTGTGGCGAAGTGCAAGACATATCTGCATGAGGACCAACATTGTGAAATAAAGTGGATAAACAACTAGAATCCTTACTTACAAACTAGAATATGCACATAAGTCCTTAAGGTGCCTCCATGAACTAAAAATAGTAAGTTAGAAATAGGAGGAAACACGGATACCAAAAGTAGAGACAACCAAGGTCCTATTTCAGTTGTGATCAACTAAGTCATAGAACTATAGGATGCGACATAAGATAGGATAGTAGAGTGAGAGCAACAAAGTCAATTCCACTAACAACACCTCTTCACTGTCTCAAGACAATACAAAACATTCATGGGCTAATGTTAAAAGCCAATGAAGTACTACACTCTTAGACCAAACATTAAATCCTTTAGATTCATCAAAGAATTCTAATGAGTAATATCATAGACCTAATTAAAGGAAACTAAACAAAAACCACTACTTAAGCTGTAACTTGAAAGCACTCTAATACTCCAAATTACTCAAAGCAGACCATCATGTTAACTATACAACTAGTATTTTCTGCCTATTTTGTAATCAATGCATCCATAACATGAGTAACTTAAACCTCATCATTCTTGTCAACCAACCTTGGCTGCCAAAAAGTTACGACTGGCAACACTAACTCCAACATCATGCCAACGATCATTGTCACCATGATGACGAAGACTTGGTATTGGTGGCCCGGGAGAAATTTTGGCTTCTATAGCAAACCAGATTGTCCCAGTTGCCTCCATAGCTGCTTCCAATAATTCAGTGTCTGTAATCCAATATTGCCCAACATATTTGGCCCTATTTCCTACAAAATTAAATATTTATGTTAACCTAAAATGTTCCAAGACATTGTGGGCAATTCCCAGTGTTACCTTTAGTTTGTCAGAAATGCTATTAAAATCTCAACGATGAATCACTGCTTTCATCATCTTATATTATCCTATAAAGTTCTGACATCTAGATGACAACCATGGCAACATATATGCAAGACCTCATAGAATAATAAATATTTGTCATTAGGTTTATAAGTGTGACCTCATAGAATTCATTATCACTTAGCATTTAGCAATATATCAGGTCATACTTCTAGTTGACATCTTTAAGACAAATGACAATTAGGATCAAACAGCTAAAAAATATATAATAGTATTACTACTGAATATTTTTGACACAAGGACAACTAAAATATATCATCACAATTGTGAAAAAATGGATATGAACAACTTCCCATCTACAATGTGAGACCTTTTTATTTGGAGGCCAACAAGAAATATGTAATTACCAATCCATTCTTGAAATAATGGAAATAGATTTCACGTTCATATAGATCCTAGATCATATCTCAAAAGCCCCTCCTATTAATAAATACCCCACAATATGCTTTGAAGTATACAAAAGACAATATATATCAAAATGTCTAAGTGCACGTAAAACAATTGAATGGAAACCGAATAAATAACTAGAAAATGCCAGCTGAAGCATGCAAAAATACCCTAGTTCACTTCCAAAATTATACATCATATAAATAGATGTTCCTAGTTTCCTGTCTAAATACAAGAGAGCTCTTAATCTTTACTCCTGCTGATCCTCGTTTCAGGATTCACCTTATAAATTAATTTCCTTCTTTGCTATTTGAACTCTATAATTGTTGAGTCTCTATTTCCTAGGTTACAAAGAAAGATCTATCAGCCCTTGCTTATGTAGGCTCACTGTTCCATTTATAAGGAAGTTGGCTTTCTTGTTTCCTTATATAAGTGTGTCAAGGTAAGTCTCTTTAAAGTTTTGCAAATTTGGGAAGTGTCCCATTCCTCTATCCAATTGCTTCCACTGTCACCGCATAGAGCTTGAATTGGCATTTTTGAAACACCTTTAGCTGTTGTCCTTTGGGCTCTGCTATTGCACCCTAAATATCCACCTTGACTCCTAATAGAAGAGCATGCACTACTAAATTATCGCAATGGTTAAACACATGTCAAAGCAAGATGAAAGACGGTGTCATAATTTAGAAGCAACCCTGCTCCACCTTTAGATCAGCATTGAATCTATAAACAACAAGCAGGATCTACTGACATGGATAGTTATAACATCCATGCATTGGATAGGGCTTGACAGAGGGGGTTGAGGATGTGGTGCAAGAGCACCAAGGTCACAAGCAGGAGGCAGGATGAGCCATAGGGACACTGATGGATCTCAGGGAGGTGTGGAAGACAAATGGCCTTCAAAGGTCATCAAGACATGTAAAAAGGCCTATCATGGTCTTGAAATGGTATTTTGATCACATGTTGATCATATTGTAATCAAAGCTTTAATGTAAGCCTTAATTGCATTATGAAGTCTCAAAAGTACCTAGGGGTCACTAGGAATGGACTAAGGGTTGATCCTAGGTTAGGTGTTAATGGAATTGACTTATAAGGGTCTTAATAGTTGTAATAAGGCCAATAGAGCCTCTAGATGATGCTAAAAGCACTAAAAGTGCAAGATTTTGTAAATTGCCTCTAATAGAAAAAATGGCCTAAAATGGGCTTAATGGGGTTAGCTGGGTTAGTAAAGGTTATAGGATGATAAAGGTTATCATTAAAAACTTTAGAAGTCTTTATTTTTGGCATTATATGTTTAGGTTGTCGAGTTGACAACTTTGTTGTCAACTTGACAACAAATCTCTAAGTATTTCATGTTGTGAACAGTCAGTTTTGACTGTTGCAAACAGTTACAAATAGTTAAGAGGTTGCTGTCGGGTTTGAGGGAGAAGATGGAGTCTATTTAGAGGTTATTCCACATGATTAGAGGGGAGAGATCATACTAAATATGAAAAGGCACAAAGTGAAAGGTTTTTGGAATGAATAAAATTTAATTCTCTGCAAATTAGTAACTCACTGTCCCGTGCACAGTCAAGACACCAGTGTGTTGTTCTGAGCATGATCTCTGCTTTGTGTGGATGTAAAACATTTATTTTTTTGGGATTTTACTTGTTATTATTTCCATTACATTATTTTTCCCTGAGAACACCAAGAAACTATCTAGTGTAGTGACAAAGACTAGCTCCTTAAGAGTACAGTCAGCGGTTTGTTTTGTAGACCTTAACTATGTAAGGGCACTCCCATCCTTGTGATCTCTATGACTTGGATGGGAGATGTCTAATTATATTATATGTACATTATGGAATTTTGATGCAGGGTGGAGCACAAAGTGAAAGAACAGTGAGTGACTGGTGAAGACACAGTGAAGGTGCACTTGGAAAGCACCAAATGGTGGACATGAGTGATATGATGGTTGGAGTAAGAATGTGATGGTGGAATATGTCTAGGGGGATGTATTGGAGAGTGTTTGAACCATATTTGTACTTGTGTGTTGCTGGGAAGGGCATTTGCCACAAAGCTCTAGATTTATGACCCTAGGAACAAGGGTTTAATGGCTTGGGAGTTGGGTGAGTAGTGTGACCAAGAAAAGTAGAAAATTGGTGGTTTGGAAACTTGATATAAGACTTTTTAAGGTCATAGAGTCTTGGAGAGTAGTGGAGTATAGGGTTGCTTTGATAAAGGGGGCTAATTAGGCCTAGGAAAGAGAGCAAGCAGTAGTAGAAAGGTTCATCAGTCAAGGAATCAAGTCTTGAGGTTGAGATGGGTTTATTAACTCCCAAAAGGGTACTTGGAAAGATAATTACTTTACCAGGTTGTTTGGAAACATTTCATTGAATTGACATTATTATTCTGTCGATATCAGATTTTAGATTGTGTTTGGGCTCATTTATCCTTCCATTGCCGCACTCTGCATCATGATGGAGGTAGGTTCCTATGGAGGGTGTTTGAGGATAGAGGAAGGTTTGTGACCAATTACGACATTCTTAATATTGTTGCATTCTCCCTCAAGAAGGTTCATACCTTAGTCTTTGGCCTTTCTAAGCATCATTACTGTAGTTTACCTAACAGTACATAGTGCATTGTTATATACTGCACAAATACGCTCACTACACATGTACAGTGAAACATGTGTCTAATTTATGGTCAAGTTCTATTGAGCTTGTAAATGTGATTTCAAAAGCACATTCTCGTGTACAGAACTAGCATGTCCACAAAACATGAATGAGAACAAGGTGAAAATGCAAAGCCCATTGGTTGGGATTTCCAAAGAGAGAAGGCATGAGACGATTGAGGATTGTAGTCTTCTAACAATGTAAATTTCACTTTGAAAACTAATATAAATGCTTTAGTTCTTTTCTTGTCAAGAAAAAAGATCTCCTTTTGCTCTCCTAAATTATGGTATGAGTTTTTTGATATTAACAAAAAGGTGCCATCTTCTCTCAATTTTTGGTACGAGGGCATCAGGGCACATAATAAAAGCCTATGAGATTCAATTCCTTTACGATAGGTTAGAACTGAGTGGGCTTTGATATCATGTTAAAATTTATAGAGATAATAGCAGTACAAAGACAAGACGCATACAAATAAAACTGTCTATATATTTTATTGAAGAAGATTACATGCTACATGTAGTCTTTAAAGGGCACAATTTCTTCAAACTTGGATCTAAACTTGACAGCTAACTTAAACTAATTAGCTACCTAATAAAATCCAACTCTAAAAAACTACGAAAACTAAAACTAACACTGTTGGCAACATGTTTAAGATTCAGTTTATACATGCAATGACTTATGATTGATTGTGACATAATGGAGACTTACTACAACATATTTTTCTTTCTAAACTCTGTTGGTAATAATCAACTCATAGGAGAATGTGATCGCCATTTTTTTTTATTTCTCTTGTCCATATATGAAATTTCTAGATGACATTTTTAATGTTATTTCTACGTTCATGTTTTGTTTTGAACATATATGAAATTCAGTATTCCATTTTTGTGTATCTGCAGACTATTAGAACTGTTCAGGATGTTCCATCCTTGGAAAGCAGGAACAACTGAATCATATTTAAAGATATATCTTCAAATTACCCTTGATGAAAAACATTGCTCATGAAATAGTTATTTGTAAGAGTCTAGAATAGGTTATTAAGTCTTTAAGAAAGGGCTTATTGTTTAAAATATTCAAATGAAGTCATTTGGTTATTTGAATTTTCAAATATTTAAGTAAACAACGGCTAGTTTAGGGCTTTAGCGGGAAGTTTGAGTTGGTTATTGTTTTAAAGATCAAATCATTCAACTAACTAATGAAGGTGGTTGAAGTAGTTTTAAGAAGTTCTGTTATTTGTTAATGAGTCTTATTTAGGGAGTCTCTGTCATGGGACAGAGGGCAGATTTTTGTGTAAAGACTGGTGAATACACAGCAATAAAACCCTCTACTTTTGTGAGTCTATTCATTCTTGAGAATCTCAATTTGATTTGTTTTGATGTGTCAGTGAATTAACAAGGTTGTTCATTCAATATCATCATTTGGAATGTGTTTATTATTGCATTGAACTTGTTGTCGCCCCTATTGTTTTGAACAGTGTTCTTTTATCTTAACTATCTGTACAACAGGTTTAGAAATAATATTTAGATTCATTCCATGAATACGTAGGCCTAATTCATGGAATGATCATTTGTTAATTTGTATTATTATGCTTCTAATTTTGCACATGCAGAATCGGGTGGAACAAGTGTGATCACAATGCGAAATATGGTGGAAAAATAGTGTAACAGATGCCAAGTATAGCAGTGGCAAATCTAACAAAACAAAGGATGTATTTTGGGTTTGAGAACATTATATGATGTTCACTTGATGGTGAATCCATCTTCAATTTAGTACAAGAGTGTGTAGAACTGAAAGCTTGAGGAAGCCCTAGATAACAGGGGTTTGAAGGCATAAATTGTGGGTTTTGGTGTTGCAGAGCCCTTGAGGCTAAACCCTTTTAGATTTGATCTATTTATGACATAAAAAAGAACTTTCTAGGATTTGGGACTATTAGGAGACCATTGTGTAATACTTCCTTTGTTAAACCAGTGAATTTTGGTGCATTGAATCAAGTTAACAGTGTTGAACAGGGGTGTTTTTCCAAAACAACAGTGTAAAAGCTTTTGATATGTTAATGAAATTGGAAAATAGTATCCCTAAATGTCATCATATTGTCTAGTGTTTTGAGGAAAGGTAGAGTTATTCATGTTCCAAGTCTGCTGCAGGATTGGTTGTCAGCCTGTTAGACTTTTGAGTCCAATTTGAGAAAGCTTTGTGAAATAGGAGTATGGAATTGAGATAGAGTCCTAAAAGCTTCTAAATCCAAGTATTAGGGAGTCTATAAGATCACAATCATCATTCAGGAGTGTTGTAGAAGGCTTTAGCAAGTTAGATCATTGTAGCATTTGTGGTTGATTGATAGTGCCTAAACCCCTAAAATTATCAACTTTCATTGTGTTTTGAATACCACCACCCTTCCCTTTGCATCATTTAGGAACATCATTGATGAGTCATTCATTTCACAACCCACTCATAAATTTTAATTTTTAAAGGTAGGAATTGAGGAACGTAGAATTGTGTGAAATTTAATGTTGATTTGAGGCATATAATATTAATTTTTCTTGGTAAGTTAGTTCAAACATTAGGTTTTTGGTATTATTCAAATAAAAATATATATTGATAGCAATGTAAGTGTTTCTTGTTATACATATTCAAACATATACTCAGACATTTATATATGATAACAATAGCTTATTCTTTTATGTTAAATTGGTCTGAGTGTGTTGTCCTTCAAGCACAAGTACTTGGCCTCAGGTCAATAGCATCAAAGCACCTCATTATTGTCTATCAAATCCTAGTGGTATTGGAGTTTCTCATCTAAATCCTTCTTCAAATTTTGCATGTCTACTCACACAAGGTCCACATGGAGAAAGTAAGCTCTAGAAGTTCATGAACCTTGATCTTACTTATCTCCATAATCTCAATAGAAGATGGCGGACAAATTGATAGCAAAGATGCAGCAACAAAGGGATGATTTGGAGAAACATTATGAATGGATATAGGCTATAATCATGAATCGAGATTAGAATGTCACATAATATCATATAAACAACAAAAACACCATAAACTTGTAATCATAGCATCATGATCATACCATTGTATCATCATATGCTTCAAGTTCAACATCAAAATAATAAAATGTAAAATGATAAATCATAACATCAAGTTCAAGTAAAGGAAATAGAGCCCGTATAACCATATTTTTTTGTCATACCCTTTTTGCAAGGAACTCAAAAATTATTCAAATTAAACAAGTATGAATTGTAAGAGACTAAGAAAGAAGGCAAAGGTGTTACCTCACTAGGATGATAGTAATAATGAGAAAAAGAACCATGAAGACTAAATCCAAGGAGACCAGATCTGAACATTCAGGTTCGTTCAAATTCAAAAATTGGTTTGCCTTCATAGCATTGTCAAGTCAACAGCATGAGCATTATTTTGTGTCTAGAGTGTCATCAATGTTTTTAAATGTAGAATGAAATGGTTGTAAGTGTGCATTTCTACCACATGCAAATGATTTTGAAATATAGACCTGTGCAATCCAATCTCCCAAGGAATAGATAGCACCACTTATCGCCATCTTTGCCAAAATAGGGTTTGTCATAAAGCGATGTTAGAATAGTTACTAAAATGGTCATAAATTATGTTCTTATAGTAAAAGAATACTTTGACTTAAGAAAAAAACTACACAATATTAAAACATGACATTGTGCTTTAAAAACTAAAAAGGTACCTGTAACGAAGAACTTCATTTCGACTTGCTAATTGGTTGTCACTATTAACTCTAAGCTTATCTATAAAGTTTGAGCTTCACTTGGTTTCAAGAATAGTTTAATATTCTCTACTAAACAAGGCCAACCACGTGAAGGTGGAAGCTCATTTGGCCCCTCCCCCCCCCCCTAACATCACTCTAAATTCCCCATTAACATTTAATAACATTCATTCATTCATCCATTTTTGAAATATAACATTCAATCATTATAATCACATGATAACATTCATTAACACACAACATTCATGAATAATTCATTAACACAAAATTCATTAACATGCAACATTCATGAATAATTCATTAACACACAACATTCATGAAGAATTCATTAACACATCATTCATCAACATTACTAGTACAAAATTACATCCATTAAGACAACGTTCTTTCATTAGCAAAAAATGTTAATTACAATCATTTCTTTTTGGGTTTCTTGCTATTTTTTTTACTCATGTAATTTCTAAGAGGAAGATCAATGTCCTTGTCATTCCCCTCCTCTACTGGTTCTAATTCCAACGCATGTCTCCTCCTCATCTATTCAGGAACACAAGGCCGCTGCACCAAAGGGGGGTCTGCTGCAATAACAACTACTTCATGAGTTAAATTCACACCATTTTATATTAGTGAATTACGAGTATTTATTTAAGTAAAAGAACTATAAATCAAAAAATTAATTTAAAAGAATAAAACATAGATTTTCTTTACCTGAATGTGCCACATGATCTACATGGTGATCAGTCTGAACATCCTCCGGCACTCGTTCAACACGACATGATTATGTATCCTCTAAAATATACACAAAAAGGCTACACCAAGTTCAATTTAAGATGTTAAATTGTACTAATAATTACATAATTAGTTTTAAATAGCAAATGAGCACCTCCATGGATAGTACGATGCACATCAGGGGCTTCATGATGCTGCATATGATCTGTGTCATGATTAAGACACTGCATTGCAATGTCATGCACATTATTATCAAATAGATTGTTGCTCAAGTATTCAATTTCTAATATATTTTTTGGCATATTTAACTGTGCACATGATGCAAGAGACTCTTCCATTGGGCCAGTGGAAGCTTGCCATAGGCATTCAGCCACAGCTTCATAGCCTTCCTTGAAGGCAATTTTTTTGTGTTCTTTCGTGGCCTCTAAATTAAATCAGAGCCCTGCATTTTCTTATTAATTAACAAAATTATTTGCATTTTATAAATAATTTTTCTCTGCAATTCATTTACTGCTACTTACAATTCGTGCTTTAATTTTTGAATATCCACCAGAGCCAAGTCTGTGCTACCCAATCTTTTCCAACCTAGCCTTTGTTGCCTTTGATGTGTCCTGCAACCTATGAAAAATTTGAAATATGTTAGATGATATAGATATAAAGATCACTAATTAGTTCATTATTACATTAATGTACTATTAGTTAATACTATTGCATACCTTCTCGCATTTGCTGGCGTAATTCCTCTTTGAGCATCCCTTTTCTCCTTTGCATCCAAAATGAACTCATTCCAATCCCTCACTGGAATAAAAGGAGGATGCTCGTACTTTGGGTTCTAGATAAGACTCTTTCTATATGAGTCCCTCACAGTCTTAAGATGTTTGAAAGCTCTTTCTAACACCATCTTCTAATCAAAAATATTATTACCAAACTCATGTGGAAAAGAAATGAATATCATTTAATTCTTATCATTGTATGTGTGTTAAAATAAGAATAGAACTGTGATACTTTACCTTTGCACGCAAATCTGAATCATGAAGAATAAAACCACCACCTCGACTGAGTCAATAAGTGTGATACTTTACCTTTGCATGGAAAGTTTGTGAAGTCAAAATCTGTATCGTGACTATAGTCATGATACATATACATATTGTGACCTATATCGCTGAAGTCGATAATCATGATATTATCGTGCATCGTGTGCTAAGTGTTAAAACAGTAATATGAAATGGCATCATTATAATTAGAAGTTGATTGTTATCAAATGATTATTATTGTGGAAAGACATGACCCTACGTAACTGTTCAGTCACGTACAGTCATGTCCTTTCACAATAATAACCGTTCATTCTTCTACTTATATGAGATCATATCAGTTCGATTATGAAAAAGCATTACGTTTATTCTTTATTCTGATCTATATTCTTTAACACCCTGCCTTGCAAAATGTATGCAAAATGTGGAAGTATAGACAAAGGCTAGTGAAATTTTTGACAAAATGCATTTAAGAATCATGGTTTTATGGAATGCCATGATTGCAGGATGATCACAAAATATACTTGCTGAAAAGGCTTTCAGAAAATTTCAAGCAAATGCAATCAACACATGTAAAATCAAATTTGACAACCTATCAGCATCCTTCCTGGATATTGCCAAAATGGGAGCTTTGGAATAGGGTATGGACATCCATCAAAGCATAATGATAGGGGTCTTGACAGCAACATTGCTTTTTGATTTGGATCCTAAAAATGCTTTTTGAGAAATTATTGAGGTTGATGCATATCTTGACAAAGATGAACAATAATTTTAGGCTTCACAAGACTAGAAATGTGAATTACTTGACTTGATTAGGCTCTTTTATCTATAATGATTCATCACTTGAAGGAAAAGAATCAAGAATTATGCTAATCATATAATCCTCTTATTCCAAGATATCATCATGAGTGGGGAAAACTTTGGGAGAGGGATCAACAATATCACTTATTGATTCATTGCTAGCAACAATGTCATTTAGGTACATGAAAGTTAAAATAGCATTAAGAAAAGTATTTATAATAGTATCATCTTGCACTAAAATATCCTCATGGTGAAGGTACATTTTAGGAGAAGGATCAACATGATTCATCAAAAATTCATCCTTAGGAAGGGGATTTTTTAAAGAATTATTGATAATCTCTTGCATCAAAATGTCTTCATAGGTAGGAGAATATTTACAAGAAGGATAGAGCGATACATGGGATGCTAGGACACTATCACATCTATGAAATATATGCATCATGAAACTATTTGAAAATAAAAAGGAAACAATTTTTCTTTTTTCAAATGATAAATATGCTAAATGTGTGATGTAAGTGGTAAAGTGTGCAATTTTAGGACTATTGAACCAATCCAAGTACACAAACCATAGATGAATAAATCTAGATTTTAAACAATTAGGAAAAAATCAAATCTAAAACTAAAAATAAAAAATTATGCAAGTGTAAGACACACCAAATTCACCAAAATGAAATGGTGGAAAATAGAGTCCTCTAAACTAAACATGTAAACTACAAACTATTGGTGAACGACAAGGAATAAAAACTCTCTGTTTCTCTGCAATTCCATCCATTCTTGGAAACTCAATTTGATGAATTTGATTTGCAAATGAATTGATAGGGTTCGTTATTCAAAACTATCTACTTTGAATGAGTTTCATTTTGTAGTGAGACTGCTGTTGCGACAGTTGTTTATCAGACAACATTTCTTGTTTTAGTTTTCTATTACCATAGGGGCTCAGGAATAAAGAGGAACATTCCATGAATATGAAGGCTTGATATTCATGGAATGTCAATACTTAACTTGTAATATATGTTGCTATTAACATTACATGTGCAGGATTAAACAAATAGCGCGGGTACAGTCAGAACAGTAAAGAAATACAATGAAGATGGTGGCTCGGGTGTGACAGTGGATGATTTGTCCACATAAGATATACATTTTATGATTTGGAATAGTTTATTACATTGAATTGAAGGTGATTCAATCACCGATTGGAGGCGGAAGTGTGTCGCTATAGGAGATTGAAGATGCCCTAGAAAGCAAGGGTTTAGAACCAAAAATTGGAGTTTCCAGTGTTGCAGAGCCCTCAAGGCTAATTCCTCTTGTATATGGCCATTTTAAGATATAAAGAAATACTATCTAGGATTTGGGACTGTATGGAGACCATTGTGTAGTACTTCCTTTGTTAGATTGAGCAAATTTCATGCATTGAAACAAGATAACTGTTATGAATAGGTGTTGAGTTACCCATTAGGGCCATGACTTCATGGCAAAGCCGACACAATGTGTTGAGTTCGGCCTGAAATTATGTCATGGGACAGAGAGGAATAAACACAATGCAAATTATTTATTAGTTAAACATGAATGCACAAAAACTAATAACACGAATGCATTGGAGTTACTACAACACTGCCAAAATATCAGTTAAACTTGTTGTGCTATCAACCATAAGAAATGAAAAAAAATAGAGAAGGAACATACTCAGAATTCACAATCCTAATTCGCGCGCTCCGTAAAAGTGAAAATGAGAATTGAAATGTTCTTTTTAAGTAATATGCCCGTATTCATCAAAATTTCAATGAACATGAGCATGGTTTTAAAAAAAAACAAATTTTTCCTTCTATACCCCGACCAACCTAAACCATTTTCATTAACGGTCGAAAATAACAGTCAAAAAATGATGTCAAATGTATTAGTGTGATAATTATTGCTGTCAAGTTAAAGGAACCGGTAATGTTTCTGTTCCAAATGGTAAATGACATAATGTGCTTTATGTTCCTGATTTGAAAGATAACCATACTTCTATTTCTGCTCCTAACATTAAGGATAATACTGATACTCTTCAAAAGGATAATGATGATCATGAAGATAGTAATGATACTCCTAATGATTTTGTTCCTCCTAGCAGTGATGATAATGATATGTTTGACCAAGAAGAGGA
Source organism: Chamaecyparis obtusa (assembly GCA_027943335.1). Lineage (NCBI taxonomy): Eukaryota > Viridiplantae > Streptophyta > Pinopsida > Cupressales > Cupressaceae > Chamaecyparis > Chamaecyparis obtusa. The sequence continues at coordinate 32,707 of BSBK01010660.1, read as the reverse complement.
AATTATATCTAACTTTCTTGATGTTACTTTACAAGATATGTTTATTACTCAAGATGAAATTGCTGATGATAGTACTAATCCTATGATTGCTGTGGAGGTTAATGATAATGATGCTTATATTAACTCTCATATTAATGCTTCATATTATGATGAATACACTACATATTTGTCTTATGCAACTAACGATTGCATTTCTGATTCTATGATTCATGATTCACATTCTGATGAACATGTTACAAATTTGGTTTATGCAACTAAAGATTGCATTTATGATTCTATGACCCATGATTCACAATATGATTTTTTCCAAAGTGTTACTGATTTAGCACTAGGTGATCCCAATAATGGGCACCCTACTAGTGTTTTTTGCCTTATTGCAGGCTCAAGTGTTGATCCATCTTCATCTCTATTTTCTATGGGAAATGAACATTTAGAATGTACAAATACATCTCAAGAATTTCAATGGTCTCTTAAAGATTTGTTCTCTCCTCAACATGCTATTCACTCTACCAAAAGTCCTATGTACCATTGAAGCTCCAAAGCACAAGTTGAAGACATGCAAGATGATCAAGCCAAAGATATCCTAGTGAAGACTCTTTCAAAAGAAACATCTCAAATTCATTGTAAACATTTGGGTTTGATACCTATTGATGTAATTACCCCCAGTAAAGATTAAAGGGCGGTGTTAGAATTTAATCTTTCCTTGGTAATTTATGTATTTAAGGATAAACCAAGGTATCCTATTGTATTTGTCCTCTAGTCCAAGTGGGAGGACATGTAATATTTGTAATTTCTTTTATTAAGGAAAATATATATTCCTCCTTATGAGGAATCCTACACTTGTCTCACACACTAGTGAAATGTGGCATACACAGAATTGGGAGTTACAATGAAACTCCTTTCTCGCATCTCTATTAAGAGATGGCTCTTCTCTCTCAGCTTCAAAAATGAGATTCTTCTTCTTATTGATTATTGTATGAGCTTTGCACTCTCTCTCTCTCTCTCTCTCTCTCTCTCATTCTTAGGCATTATTTTTGCCACATTCATTAATATCACGGGGGTTTTTTTTATGTTTTTCCCCCTTCAAAATCTTGTCTCCTTGTTTCATTGTGCTTTGGTGAATGCTCCTAGCTTTGGGTTTATTCATGGTAAACTTGCTTTTCCTTGCTCATTGATTAAACAATTTCCTAACTCTATATTTTGTTATTATTATTTTAACAAATATTTTGTTCAATTGTCAAATACATAATATTATTTTATACCTAATTTATTTTAAAATATGATAAATTTTTATCCTATTTTTATTTACAATTGACATTAACTAATAAATATGAATATTAAAAAGGCCAATAATATAATTAAAAAATTCTATACAAAAATATTTTAAAAAATGATGTAAATACTAAAAATAAATTCTCTTAATAAAGAACAAATAAAAGGAATAAATTTATGTAAAATTAGAACATATTGAATTTCACATTCTTGGTAATACTTATCATATAAGACATATGACAAAATAACATAGATTATATAAGTTAAGAAATAAATCATACATCCTATTTATGTAGATTAGATAAGATAGATTTATTAATGTCCAACAAGAGACCAACAAGGGTCTAAGGGACTGGAAAGGTACAAAAAAAGGAGCAGTGAACCAACAGACCACCAAACAATGGCCATGAAAGAAAGAAAAAGTGAAAAAAGATAGAAGAGAACAAGAAATAGCAAGCAAGAAGAACAAACACAAGAGAAGGACTAAGGATCATTTTCAGGTAGAAAGAGATCCAACACTGAAGGATAATGATCCAGATGAGCAGGAACCCTGGGCCATCACTGTGAGCTGTTGGAGATGTGTCATTGATGGGTAAAGGTGTTGCGGGGTCTCACAGATCTAGAGTGACTGGTAGTGGAGGCATTGTGAGGCCTCGTCACCCCCTTTAATGGAGATGAGGGTGAGAAGAAGGTCGTAATGAGCTGATTAGATATCTATCTCTAGGGGAAAGGAAGCTATGGAGTATCCTCGTGGAGCTGTACAGTCTCACAAAGATAAAGTGCCAGGCATCTCTAATCCGTGTAGCTAAAGAAAGCAGTCAAGGAATTGCACCCTCTGAATAAGTAGTAGAATCTCTCTCTGATCTCATAGTAAGTAGGATAGTAGAAGATGAAGTGTGTATCAGTCTCAGTCTTGGCCAGGGTGCATAACCTGCAAATTCAATCATCTTTGTCAATGTGATGGTCTGTCTGTGCCCGAAGGTAGTGAGATCTAACCTTGAAAGATCCTAGTGTGATGCGAAGAGCATGGCACCAATGCTGAGATAAGTATCTAGGACAAACAATAATCCCATCTTGAATGTCTAGAAAGTGCTCAGCATAAAAAGCCATCCTTGGGCGTAGACCCCCTACGGGTTGATCCAGGTCGTGGTGATACACTGCCTATATATGTCAAGTCTGACATGTCTTTTCGACTCCTATCTGGAAGGGAGGAGATGAGCCAGAGCATCAAGTGAGAACTGATAGGGTGGGAGGTGATCAATGTCAATCCCAATGGAACCTAAAAGGGATGAGGCCTGGGCATACCAACAATAGGCTCTAGAGGAGGGGTCTAACTTGGCAAGCACCACTTAAGAAAAATAGGCCATGTAGGAATATTTGTTGTGACTGTCATTAGAGTTTTCAAAACAACAAAGGTGGTGAATAAACCAAACCAAATCAAATATGGCCCCCAATCTAAACGGATGATCCCCGAACTCAGCTAGAATGATGCTATGAGAGGTAGACCGATGCCATCTGATGGTACACCAAAGGAAGATAGTCTGAACATGCTTAATAGAGGCCCAATTAGAATCTAGAAGGCACGACCCCCAAATAGTAGAACCATAAAGTACCGTAGGTCTGACCAAGGAATCTAACAGGGACAACTTGGGCGTGGTGTGTTTAAAATAATGTCTGAAACATTGTCTCTCCAACATAGCAAGGGAACCCATCCCTTTATTGATCCTGGGTAGAATGGTAGGTCTCAGGCTAAAGTGAGGGTTAGAGAACTTGACCCCAAGGTAGGTGTATGAAGAAGTAATTTCAATCTCCAATCTATTATAGTAGAAATGAAGATGTGAGGTCTTCAGGAAGTTGAAGATCATAACCTGCATCTTACCTAGATTCACCACCAGCTGTCTCAAGTCACAAAAAGAGGCCAAGCTATCAAGAAGTCTCTGGAAACTATTTGGTGAGGAGGCAAGGAGAATCATATCATCAGCGAAGAGGAGAATGTAAACAAGAACCTAGTGTAGGTAATAACCATCACTCGGAAGTAAGGAATCTTTGAGAAAAGCCTCGAGCTCATCAATATAGATGTCAAACAAGGGTGGGGGAAGGGGGCACCCCTGTTTCACCCCAATAGTGCTCTGGGTAGGGTCAGAGAAACCCTCAGGCATCCTGAATCTTCCCTCAACATGCTCGTAAAGTCTCATAACAGTTGTCAAAAGAATCTTATAAATCCCGATATCTCTAAGTCTCTGGAAGACAACCACCTGAGGGATGGTATCGAATGCCTTACAAATGTTAATGAAGCAGCAATAGAATTTCATGGAGTGATGGTGAGACTCCTCAATAATCACTCACAAAGTTAGGATGTGGTCCAAGGTCTGGTAATCTTCTAAGAAGCTGGCTTGGCCTCTAGCCTTGCAATATCTCATGTCTAACTCCCTATTAAGAATACTATTCAGTGTCATTGCATAGAGTTTGGTAAAAATGTGTCCAATCATGATGGTCCTATAGTTTTTGGGGTCAGAAACTGGCCTAGCCTTCTAAATCATATAGATTAAGTGTCTCGACCAAGACTCAGGGAAGCCAGTGTAAACCACACTATTAAAGAGTGTCACAAGATAGGACCTTAGGATAGAGATACCAATCTTGAAGAGCTCAGCCTAAAAACCATCCTCATTGGCCACCCTACTACATCTCATGGATCTGATAGCCTTGTAGATGCTGGAAGCAGTAAAGATATGGAAGTGAGGGGAAGGGGTGAGGTGGAGAGATGGCTGGTTAGGGATCTCATAAAGAGTAGAGGTGTGGGAGGCAAGGGATCTAAGATCGATGGTGGAAGGCAGAGCGGGATGCTAAGAGAACATGGTACACCAAAAAAGTTTAGTAATCTGAATGAGTGTATCGTACAAGGAATTGCATTGTGAGGCAATGAAAGAACATTTCTTCAAATGAAGAAAGTGGTGATAGGAGGAATGGAGGCCAACAAAGTCGAAAGGGAGAGTCTCAAAGGTCAAGCGCAAGGAGTGATGGAAAGATTTGCAATCATCATCAAACCATCAGTTCATAGGGAAAGTAATCTGGCATGTGGATCTGAGGATAGGGCGGTGAGGGATGGAGAGAAAAGCTGCCTCCCAAATAGATGTGGTCAATAGGTCAAACATGGAGGAGATATGGCAGCGGTCAGAAAATATATTATGCTAGAGGAGACAACGAAGGCGGAGGGTAAAGAGATCACAGTCTCCTTTAGCAAACTAGAAATGAAAGTGGGTAGGAGAACGATCAAGGATAGTCGGGGAACGGGGAAGGTGAATTGGGAGAGGGGGATGAGAAAAGTGAAGGGCAAGGATTAGAAGAGCGTGGTCGGCTAATGGAAGATGAGAGATAGTAAAGTGGGGGATGGAAGGAATAAAAGAAGCACTAGTGATAATATAGTCAACCACACTGGCCCCACCGGAGTGCGGCCAACATGTGAAAAGCTTAGAACTAGGGAAGCAAGAGAGGTCATTCAGAATAACCAAATCAGAAGACTCACAGAGTTGGAGAAGGTGATGACCATAAATAGATAAAGGTCTGTCGCAATCCTCAGAAACACGCTAAAGCCCCAAACTAGTAGGATCTAGTTTTGAAGTATAGGTCTAGTCAGCTCCTCAGTCATGTATAGGGGTCTGTAGCTCCCTAGTCTGTGCATTAAAGTCTCCCAAAATAATGATGTCCCCCAAGGCACCGAATCTAGAAAAGCACTCTATCATATCAATAAATGGGTCCCCATCCTCGGTACTATGAATGGCGTATGGTAAGGAGGCTGGTGGAAAGTAGCAAACCACGATGAAGATGTCTCTTTGGAAGTGGTTGGCATGACATATGTGGATCCACATGAATCTAGCATGTGTGTTTGAATGAACCACTGAATTAGCATTGTAGAGGTTATCACTAATCAAGCAGGCAACTCCTTCGGAGCCCCACACACCACTTGAGGATTGAACTTCCTCCTTGAAGATAGACAACCATTGATAACCGTCAAAAACCAGGAGGGGATGAATAAGACTCTCATGGGTCTCTGTAACAACCAAGATATCAGTCGAGATATAAAATAATTTTTTTGTAAAAGAATCTTATAGTTTTGAATGTGCATGTCCCATTTACTATGCTTCACCTATATGTATATAACCAATGATTTATAGATAGATTTTTCTTTTTATTTCTATTTTTTTAAAATATTTTATACATGTACTTCTCGTAATAAAATAAATAATAGAATAGAATAGAATAGAAGATTTTTTTTATGCTAGTAGATCTAATATAGTTCATAAAATAACAAATTGTAATATGTTTTATTTATGACTTGCATTGATCTTTTGTTTCTTAATTTTAGAATAAATTTTTCTAATTTCTCCATCATTTTATTATCAAATAATGCCAACCTTATGAAAATCATTGACATAAATGATAATAAAATACCCAAGTTATGAGCCCCTTCATTGGTCGTGGTTTAGACAGTTTGAAAATAAAATTTATTATGTTGAAAATTCTTATTTACTTAACCCAAATATTTATATACGCTCTACAATCTTTAATGAAGTACATTTTCTTTTGACTATTCCGATTATAAAAAAACAAAAGTTCTATGTTCCCCAATCTTATTAAAAGTAAACAAATCTTTCTTCTTATTTGTTAGTACAATTAATATCCTTTTGTCTTGAAAAAAGATAAAAAGAAAAATTATTTATATGGGCTTTAGTTATGGATGCGGCTAAGATCCCTACAAAATATACAGTTGACTGAATTTTAAAAAACGGAAAACACAAAAGATTTTTATCAAATTTTCACCATTTGTTCTTCATGATCTAGAATTTTTTTGGTAAAAAATCACTAAAAAATTACAAAAAAATAATTGTGTTTTCGCAAATCTGAAAAAAAAATAGAAAAAAACAAAACAACTTTGACATTTTTTTGTCTTTGGTGCATTTTTTTAGGGAGCTTAGTCATTGCCTTCAATTATTGCTTTTGGTGTAGCAGTTCCATGCTACGATCTTATTTAGCTAAGATTCTATTTTCCTCAATGATGGATCTGTACATTCAAACCCAAAGAGCCAAGACGAAAGGCTTTGTTTCATTTAGTAGTTCTCAATGAGCTCATCCTCAGTTGTATAAAATATTTATTAAATTTATCAAAGGTAAACCTATTAATAGAAAATGGAATGTGCTTTGTTTCATTCTTGTTTTTAATAAATATATTTATATTTATATCATTTATGGTTTTGGTAAATAAAATTTTATAAAGGGACAATTTTTTTGAAGAAGAGGTATTAAATATTATTGTACTTGGTTTGTAATGTGTGTGTGTGTGTGTATATATATATATATATATGTTATTAGCTAGTTAAAAATAATTTTGTTCAATGATCAAATAATCAATATCATTTTATTCTTCATCTAAACTAAAAAGTGGTAAATATTTAATACAACTAATTACAATTGATCAATTACTACAATTTATTAGATTATATTGAAAATTAAGTATAAAATTTTATAAAGATATTATTATTTTATTTTTGCATAAATATTAGAAGTCCTTTTTAGAAAAACTAAATAATAGAAAGAGTGGGTTTGAGTCAAATGTTTATGAAAACATAGTATTTATCATAGGTTGCTACTCTATATAACTTATATAGTTTTAGATATTTTTCAATATTGATCAAATAAGACATGTGAGAACTAACATAGAATGTACGTGTTATGGTGGTTACATATTAATTAGAATAATTGTCATACTAATGTACATGTTATGCTGGTTGCATACTAATTACAATGTACATGTTATGGTGGTTACAAACTAATTAGAAGGATCAACATCATTCTTCAAGGTCTCATCATTAGGATAAAGATTCTTTGACAAAGTGTTAATAATCTTTTCATCCACCAAAATATTCTCATGAATGGGATCAATTTTGGGAGAAGTTATATTATGGATATGGATGAAATGAAGAACTAAGTTATCACCATATGCATAAGAGGGAACATCTTAAAATCTTTGAAAAAAACATGAAACTAGATTAGCAAAGTGAAGATAACAAATCCATTCACAAAATGACAATATGAATGCAACTACATACAAACGAAATGTAACAACAATGCATGAAAGAATAAAAATGAAATGCAAGATGCAATTTTTAAATTTTTTAGAAATGAATGATAATGGCATGCAAAATTAGATCTTAACACCAAATCAAAAGTGAAAATGTTTTGAGTTGAGCTCACCAAAAATGTACAATAAGAAATGGGAATCAATGAGGCTAATCCTATTTGTATTCACACACTAGGAAGGAGGATGACCCACTATGCTTACAAGCACTTAATGGGTGTCACTAATCCTTCAAAATTATGAAAAGTTGATAGACATATATGAGATTTAGGATGCATTTGGGGAAAAGATTGACTTTCTATGTATGCATAACTAATTCAACAATCAAATGTTGATATCAATAGTTACACAATTATAATAATCAAGATATAATCCCTAGTGAATACCTCAGACAAAAAAAGAGAGCTAGCATATAGGCTCTATTAAAAAGTTAGAAATTATCTTGAGTGAGGATCAACGATTGCCACACCTTCAATATTATAAACAAATCATAAATCAGTTCACTAAATGATATATCATGAGATGATTAAACAATGTAAATAAGATTTTCTTATAAGGGAAAGAGTAGAGATGATAACACTAATAAGAAGTAATCTGACACAATTTACTATGAGTGGGTAGACATAAAATAATAACAAAGTTTACCTAACCACCTATTAATAACTTGTCTAAATTCTTATTAGATAAACTAGGAGAGAGGTTGAATCATTACAAAGTTGGTATTCTGCAAAAGAAAGGGGTCTTACAAGGAGTGGGAAAACACAATAACAGACTAGCACTAAATCTACATAAGAATTAGAAAAATTAAAAATTAAAAAATAGAATCTATCCACAAAAGAAACACTGAAAAGGTGTACAAGGTGGGGATCTTGCCAGACTTCCACTCTTTGTTTAAGTTTCTCAATTATGATTGAAGAGACCCTCTTTTTTCTTTACTTTAAAAAAGGAAAATATCATTGGCTAAGCCCAAGATAGAACTAAACACAACCTACCTTCTATTCCTCTTAGATCAATGATATTCCAACTTGTCTTAGAGAACCTACATGGAATCCATCATTTTTCTCACCATATCCTTACTATACACAACCACTTCATCAAGATTTATTTCCTACTCCTGATTTCTCTTGATAGTTGTAATAACATGCAATATTTATTTCTTTTCCTCATCAAAAGTCCTAGTAGCTTTGAGTTCCTTGACATTATCATCTAGATTTTCTCAATCGTTAAGTCTAATAATCATCTCATTAGAAACATTTCAAACCATCTCATCATGCACTACCTCAGACCAATCACTTGCCCTCAAATTCACCTGGACTCCAAGGCTACAAGTCTATTAATTTTCTTCCTAGCAGTGTATAGTTGGGTCAAGAGCTAATGAATAACTTGAATCTTCTTGTTGTAGGCAATCCACAAGTCATTTACTAATAATTTTTCTAACTCAAACTTAAGCTATGAGGAATAAATCACTTTTTACTCCAACACTATGTAGATTTGTGGAATCATTAATATTTTCACCTTGACACTCTTTACCTTTAGAAAACCTCTTATCCCATGAGATATATTCACTCAATGGACATTGATGGTGGCATTCTCTATTCCACACAAGTTCAACACTATGATCTTCCTGCTAACTAGGGGTGCAAATTTCTCAATGATTACTTTTCTTCTAGCATCACTTTGGATTTCTATGACTCTTTATACTTACTAGTAGCTTTGTGACCTCGGCTTGGGAAACTTCTACGATGACTTCCATAATGACCTTGGTGGTGGCAAACAAGTTCCAAGCGACTTCTAAAAAAATAGTTGCAGTTACCTTATAGAAATTTCTCCCTTGCGAGAAATGATAGTTCCTCTTTGAATCCCCTCTACAATAAGCACAAATTGCCTTCAGTAGTTTGTTCTCATATAATGACTTCTTGTTGAACACTACTTTTTGATCCACTATGCAACCTTTCAATTTGATGCTTTGTTCTTCAAAACTTCTACAAATTGGGCTTTGATACCACTATGTTAGGGTGGGTGGAGTGGATAGAGGACAAACATAAATTCATAAATAAACATAGAAATACAATAGACTAAACTCAAAGATTTTAAAAACTATGATATGACACGTTATCCTCTTTATTCAACTGATTAAACTCCATTAAATCTCCTTGAAATGCTACAACATGCTTAACCTTACAATATAAGCTCAAATGCCTAATATTCATCCTTACATGAATGCCTCAATTTGTAGAGGTCTTTAAGATATTTCTAGAAATTACATATAGTCTCTAGAAACTAGGCAAACCTCTCTAATTTTTAATATATTTGAAAAAAAAGTCTTATTCTAATTAAAATATATATATATATATATATATATATATATATCAAACGAGATCGGATAAATTACATAATATGTGTTTCTAAGTGTGTTTACATGCATTGTATTTTGAATTTATAGCGTAGCATCATGACAATGTTAATAGTATATTTACGTTTACAAAACTAGATAGCTTGCATCAATTCTCTCGACAATTAGAGCCCTTCAAACAGAAAGCCGATATCGGCAGTCCGTTCAGGGAAAATCTGAAATGCGAATATATTGATAAATGAGCTAATTTGAAGACGCCGTATTCAGATTAGTATGTAGACAGAAAATAATAGAATCTTTAATTCTGTTTAATTCTGTTTACTTATTTCGTTCTTGAACCACAACGGCTTTTTGGGGGAATTCATTTCTGTGGTATTTAATTCAAGGAATCCTAGAAATGAATTGAATAAGTCGTGGTTTTGACACAATTTCTGCTGGTTGCGAATGGCACTCTAAGCATTGTGAAGCACACATATCTGAATATATATGCTTAACAGTTCAAGAAAATGGGAAACCCCAAAGCCATGCAACATGAAAGGCCACAGAGAGAAATGGAGAATAATTATAATGATAGCAGGGAACAGCGAGTTTTCAAGATTGTGGACCTGTTTGAAAATGCGCTAAGATTGTGGGCCTGTTTGAAAATGAAGTTCAGGGTTATGATTCCTCCATTATTAGCAGATTTTAGTATGCTGGTGCCCATATTGAATTGCCTCTGTTTGCCTGATTGGCTAAGCAATGAAATGGCAAAGGACTGGAGAGTTGAAATGCTTTCTCTGAGTTATTTAGAGAAGAAAAATCAAGATGAAGAGGACATTAGAGAAGAAAAATCAATAAAACTTAAAGAACAAGAGAGCCCAACTGATCATGTGGACGAGAATCGAAATGCAGCTCTGGCAGATCAGCTGCATTTTGACAATGGAAGGTACTTCGATGAATTAAGGTTGGAAGTTGTGGAGATTGAACGAGATGGGAACTGTATGTTCAGAGCTATGGCAGATCAGCTGCAGTCTGACCAAGAACTGCATGTAACGTGCCGTCTGATGGTGGTGAAGTACATGATGACACATCCTCGAGATTTTAAAGATTTCTATGAAGGAAATGATGCAGATTTCCAAGAATATTGTCAAGAAATGGCAATTGATGGAGTATGGGGTGATAATTTGGAGCTTCAAGCAGCTTCACTAGTGTTTAAGACCAATATTCATCTCTACATGTTGAAAGAGGGGAGAATAGAAGTCACCAAGATAGACAATTTTCATGATTCAAATGCATCTACCATGCGTTTATCATATCATAATGGCAGCCATTACAATAGCCTGCGCGTCAAGACTGAAGAAGATAAAATTGCTCAACATGTGAGAGAAGAAAAGGGGGAAATGAATGATACAAATGTCACAGCAGCATTAACCAATTACCCTGGAATAGAGAAACATGATCAGAATATTTTGAGGTTGGTTTTGAAAGAAACAATTGGCACTGCAACTGTTGAGGAGGCTTTAGCTGCTCTGCAACTACACAATTGGAATCCAGGTGATGCAATTCAATTTCTGTTGGATACTGCAGTAGAAAGATTTGCACAAGGGCTTGTGAAAGAAAAGCTGAGTATAGATGGCCCACCATTGTTATCGTCACCATTACCATATCCAGAGGAATATGATGAGGATACTGTAGGAATGGCGAATTCTCCCAGAATTCAAGAAGCCCTTAATGGGGATTTAGATGGAACACACGTAGGAACACAAGAGACTGGTCAAGAGCTAGGAAGAGAGAGAATAAAAGATCAGGAGGAAAGGGCAGAGAAAGTGAAGAAGCGTTTTGACTCTGGAGGTTCTACAGGGGACAATTCAATAAAAGACATGTTCGATTATTTTATGCCTGATTCCACAAGTATCTTGCCAGAGACAGGAATGCAGGAAAATAAGGAATTCAATTTAGAGTGTAAGGCTGTGGATGATAATAAGGAACCTGAAACTAATGCCAAATAAGCATTCAAGGCCAATGTGTGTGGAGGATATGCTTGCTATGTAATGAAGGCATCACAGTTAGTATTGTTCTTTTCTATCTTTTGTTCTGATACTGCATTACATGATCCAGGACTTGTGTAGAGGAACTGAATGAGCTTGGTTTTCAAAAGACATAAAGAATTTGTATAATATTCAGTTACTCTTCAAACTTGTCTTGCAATAAAACAGGATTTCTTATTCCTTCATTTTCCATACATTGCTTAGTGGGATTTAACTTAGATATATCTTTAACTCCATGTTCATTTCGCATAGATATTCTTAGAAGATCCCTCTTGTGTTTGCAGTTTTCTTTTCATTTTTGTTTTGGGCATAGATTTTCATAGTGTCCTCAAGTTTATAATATTCTTGATTTTCTTGTGGAAGTTCAGAGTTCCTATTCTCAATGTGGCTTGCTTCAATGTCGACCATAACCTTGTGGTTGTATTGCTGTATTTTCCTAAAGCAACAATCAATTTAGAATATCTGCAGGAGGTGTTTAACTATCATTCTATCCTACCTTATATAGATTGATAGGCTGGTGGTATGTTCCTAACCAATTTAGTTAGACTCGCAGTGATAAGCATTTGCAACAGGCCAAATATATAAGGTATAGCATTAACATGTGTAATATGCCTGATGGACAAATTTAATAGTTTTCTTGAAAAATAATCCGTTCAGCAATGTTCTTGATGCTATGATCCTAGCTTGAAGTTGTCTGATTTGTTTTTATTGCCATCAGTATATTTGGTTAGATTTATTGTTGGCTTAGTCGTCATTATAAAACTCTCCTTCAAATGCTGCTCTTCGATTCTTAGTTTCATGAAGATTCTCTCGATGAATTGCTATGTTTGCTTAAGGAAGGAAATTATAATTGATTTTATTTGTTTATGAAAGCAGCAGTTGCATTGTTTAACACTGAGCACGCATTTCAAGCTGTTTTCTGAATATTGACGAGCCGGAGAGAAACATTGATTTTATCTCGTTGATATCAGATATTAGATATCATATATTTTACATACGAATTTCAAGAACGAATATTCTAGATATAGTTGTCGATTTCAAGAACTTCAATCTCCATCGCATATTAATTCCAAATAGAACTATTTAAAATAAACTATTTAAAAAAATGATAAGTTTGGGTCACTTTATGGTAGTCATATACCATAGGTTTCCAAAATAGACTTTAGGGTCAATAAAAAATTAGAAAAAAATTATTTAATGAAATAAAACAAAAAAATGTTAATCAATCCTTAGTATCTTAAGTATCTTTCCCCAAAAGAATTTAGAAAATTATTTTTATTTAGGTCAAAATATGTTGGTTGTACACATGTATTGTATGGTCCTGAAACATGCATTTGGTAAAAGTGAGTTTTACACATGCCTACCAAAAAACCAATTTCTATAATATGGGTATTGGAATAAATTACATATTTGAAAAGTACACTATGAGCTCTACATTTTATATTATTGAAGTTCATAATCAAACTATTATAAATTTAAAAACCATAATTTGTAAAATCATGAGGCTCTTCTAAGTGTAATAATAACCTATACACTAATGAAAAATGTCATCTTTCACTTGTCATTCCTCTTTAATAAACCTCTATCCCAAGGTTGATGTCTCAAATAATTACTAAACTAATATGTGATCAACCAACCGCTATGAAAGGTTCTCCAACAATGAATTATCATTTTAGAGTAAAAAAATTTGATGAATATTTTTATAACTATCAATAAAGTTTGCAAACCTTTGTCAATGTATATATTGACTAAGACAAGAATGTTGAGTAATATTAATCACACATCACTCTCTAATTAGAACATACACACCCAATTAAACCTTCTAAGTGTGTTGGAGATAAGTAAATTATTCATTAATATATGGTCAATTAATATTAACATATATCAATATTCTATTTGTTCTTTTTGTAATTGTATTGTTTTATTCAGTTGGGTTAGTTGTATATATAAATTTAAATTTACGTTTTTGAGGTCAAATTCATAATTATGATTTTTAATTCAAGACAAGAAAAATTAATCCAATGAGGAATAAACATATATAGATTTGATTTGATCATTGGTTTTCCTTTCATTAGAGACTATATTCAAATATCAACTTTCAAGCAAAGACTTATCATTTTTATCAAATAAAGAAATCAAAATGAAAATAAAATAATAGGAAAATATATAATACATTATTTTATCATTATTATGTATTTAAACACTAATACATCATTTTTCACACAACTAATTTAATTTGTTACTAATAAATAAATTTACATGTACAAATATACTCAATTCAAATTTGATACCGATATAATTATTTATATTATTATTTTATAATCTAGTTTGAAATAAATCATGTAATAGACAAAACCACATTGAACATAAAAGGTAATTGAAATTACTAAATAATTATTGCCAAAGATAACATTATTCTAACATAATAGTAATATCAGTACAATGAACAAATATTTCATAATTTTATTAAGTCAATTTATAATTGAAATTAAATATTTTTAAAATTTTAAATATTAATTTAGAGATGGAGTAAATTCAATTATAGTCGAAGATATTGATTTTTTATCATCCACTCAAAACTCCAATGACTAATATTATATGTCCAATAAGCCCATCCAAAAGAAGCCTTTCCGTAGACTTGTAATTGTGCTTGGATAAACCTCTGATAGTCTGACACTGATGCATCCTTTGCTTCCCACTCTGATGTCCATTCCCCTGAAAAAGAAAACCACGTGTTATTCATGTTTTACGTACTATAACATCCTAAGAATCAACCATATCTTATAACTAAAAAGAAATTATACAAATTCTTACCTACGTAGATGAGAGGACCATCAGCAATGTTTAGCCTCCTCAAACTCTAATATCTGTCGTGATAAATATAGTCTATATTTTGTTGTACTGTCATGTCTTTAAATTTTTCATCCCAAAATAGATTGTAGTAATGCAAATCAATTACTGTTCGTGACAAACCATTGTTCATTTGCAACAACTCACTTGGATCAGCAGCACCAACTCTACTGCACATCATGATATAAGCTGTTGAGGAATACTTCCGAATGGTACCTGTAAATACATTCCATTTAGAGCTCTTATGCGTGTTCGTTTTCGGTTGGCATGATTCCTTATTATCTGAAACGTTTCCCAGGTGTCTGGTTTTGTTGCAACTCCATTCAGAATTCCTCCTCCTCCATTTAGGGCTCCAATGAATTGCTTATTGAACACCCTAAGTTGATAGCTTCCGTCTTTTACACGCCATATCTGTAAACATTCACATATAAACACTTTCATCATATATCATGAGCTCTAAACACATGTCTAATATATCACAATAGAATTAAGATATGGAGTTTATATACCCTGAAAGTTTCCCATCCAGATGGACTATTTCTATTTACTGCAATTTTTTGTCCACCTCCAAGTTCTGCAACAACATAGGTACCCAATGTAACAGATTTCAGTTGAATTTGCGCTTCATCCTGCAAAAATAATGTTTGAGCAAATAAGAGAAGGGTAACAATATAGAAAGACTGAAGAAAACATTTAGAAGAGGGGGATTTTGAAGCATCTTTTAGAATGATGGTAGTAATATACCATGAGATCATTGTCGGGAATGTTTTCAAAGAGAAGTGGTTGAATCCATCCTTCAACAATGAGCCACCCTCCCAAGTTTACAGATCTGTACTTCCTCTGGGCACATGAGGTGTTTGTATAGAAACACACAAGGAAAAGTAAAGTAAATATATAGTTTCATTTGTCTAGTAGTGAAGACTTGTATATGATTATCATTATATTGTTGATTTTGTAGATTTAATTTTGTCAATATATTGGTGTGGAGAAAAAAAGGCATTTGTTTTGTATATGTTATCTACTTTTTGCAAAGGTCACTCTCAAGCAAATAGAAAATAAGTAGATCATATCGAGTTTGCAGTATAAGGAAAAAGGAAAGCAAAAGTTATGGAGAATAGTGTAACCTTTTAAATTTTATCCCTTCTTTCTACCATTCTTGTTGTGGAAGTAGGTTCAATGCAATTACAAAAGATGCCCAAAAAAATGAGGAAAACAAAATGAGTCTATGAGAAGAATGAAATGGTAAAAGCTCAAAGTATTGATGATGATGCAAAAATAGATCAATACCATGTCAAATTAGGTAAAACCATTCAAATACAACTATGCCATGATGTTATCGAAGTTTTTTTTGAACGTCAAAATATAATTATTATATTGTTCTTCATTAAGTGCATCCCTTGTGAGATAGAGTTGTACAAATGAACTTCCTTAAACTAGCAAAATTAGGGTTGGGAAATTGAAGTCTTAAAAGGCTTTCATAAAAGATATGTTCAATGCATGTTTTAATCATCAGATTATGCTCAAGCCATTCTACAGTATGAGACCAAGATTAATTGTTGACAAAATTGTTACGTACTAGCATAGAGTTTTAACTTTAATTTTAAAGTGTCATCTTGCTCAAGCTATCTCAAGTTGGTTGAACTTGATAGAACCTTGTAAGTTTCTAGGTATTTCTAGCCTTGTTTAGCATTTCTATTTTGAGTTATGTACCTAAGCCCTAAGAGTCATCCATATTCCCTTGTTGCGTTTTCTATTAATCTATTGGTGTCTTTTTGTAGCTTGTGGTTGGTCTCTTAAGTTATAACCCATGCAATTGTTACCCAAATTTTCCTATTTTATACAAATTTGGCTAAATCCTATTTCAAGTCTGCAATTTTATCTTGTCGAGCATCCCTAAAAATTCCATGGCTTTAGGTCTTGTCTCTTGGCCTCTGCAATTTTCTAATCCCCTGATATGCAGTCAAAATTCATAAAAGTGACCGTTGTGCCCAATAAACCCTGAAAACCCTAGGTCACGTTCTAATTTTTTGTTACCTTTTTGGGCCACTTAAATCCCTCTAAACACACGTGCCCTTTTAAAGTGACCACCTTCATGTGTTAAAGTCTCTAGGTTGTCAGGTGGGGTCCCTTTAATATTTCCTACAAATGCCTAAGTCTCCCAACAATACTTTCCAAGGTGGCTCCCCTTTTAACTTGCGGTTGTCGCATGTTCGCATGGGGTCTTTTGAGCCCATGCGATCATGCAACAGGGTGACACCTATCTCGGCGGGCCCAATTCTCAGTTGATATAAGATCCAACGGTTATCGCATGATCTCATGGAATCTTCCGATCCCATGCGATCATGCGACAACCGTTGATACGGTATCGGCATCGCAACGCTTCAACTTTGTGCAGGTCCACTGCCATGGTGTCCTACATGGAAGCTTTTGATTGGTTGTGAGTTTTTGATGTGGAAGCCTGTCAGAGCAGGGCCCAATGATCTGTCGTTCCTTAAGATCCTATGGTGGTCGCATGGTCGCATGGATTTTTCCTAGCCCTTGTGATCATGCGACAACCGTCGATCTTGCTTTGTTGCCAGGCCTCTGATGGTGGGTCCTCTTTTATGACATGCTGAATTCTTATTGGTTGCTAATGGGAACAGTTGGTGTGTGTGAGTGGGGCTGAGTATCTTGAGTGAGGTGGCAGGGAAGAAAGATCTATGGTGGTCACGTGATCGCATGGAATCTTTTGAGCCCATTTGATCATGCGACCGCCATCCGATGTAGGGTCGAGGTTCCTTTGACTTCTGAGGTGTCAGTTTTCTCTGACGTGCTCATTTTCTATTGGGTGCTACTGACGACGTGGACTTTGACTTGTCTAAGGGGGCTTGCGACTATTGTGAGGGGTGATCTGGACCGTTTGATCTATTGGGAAGGAATGAAATCGACGGTCACATTTTAAAATGATTGGCTGGCCATTATAATTGAAATTTGAATGTCTCTGTGAAAGTTTTTTGCCAGTGATTTATCCAGCAAGTTGTGGCTGCAGAAGGTAGCTCAGAAAATTTATGTCTTTAGGACATTTGCAGTTGAAAGGATGATGAAGAAGTCTAGGCGGCCGTCATGAGTCATTTCTTGTCCTTGTGAGGTACCATTTTTGCATTCATGGCGGGCCTGTTGTAGAAAAGTTGGTGAACCGAGGTTTCTTGTCTGCAGGTTTATTTCAGTACAGGGATGGGCACGCAAAGATGAATATCTGATCAGTTGAGATATTTGCAGAAGTAACCTTTATGATCAGACTTGACAGGTTTAGGGTTGGATTATTTTATGCAGATTTCTGTAACCCTAGTTAGGTTTTGCTCCGGCTTGTTTAGAGGAGATATATATATTGTATTTTAGAGCTTTTGAAGATCAGAGTTGGACAATTGTAAAAGAATTTTACTTTTCTTAAGAGTTATCTGTGGCATTTTCTCTGCCCTCTGGCTTCTACAGTTGTATTCTCCCATTGATAAATTCAAACATTGCAGAGATATTTTGTGACAATTCTTCATGTCCCTATGCTTCCTTGTCTGAGTTCATCTCTTAATGAATTGAAGTCTATGCATGTTTTCAATGACAACTTAGGGT
Organism: Chamaecyparis obtusa; assembly: GCA_027943335.1. Classification (NCBI taxonomy): domain Eukaryota; kingdom Viridiplantae; phylum Streptophyta; class Pinopsida; order Cupressales; family Cupressaceae; genus Chamaecyparis; species Chamaecyparis obtusa. Next base: position 14,466 of record BSBK01010660.1, on the reverse strand, counting down.
TCCTGATCCCTCTTACTTTCTATAATTATGTGTGTTATTGTGTTTGATCTGATTTAGATATTTTTGTGGGTATACTTCAGCCCCCTAACAGTCTTGTCTCAACCCTACACCGAGTTGCAGAAGTGAATGTCTGCTTGCAGGTCATAGGTTGTGTCTTATTTTCATACCCTCCTATGAAACACTTATGCAAGCCTATTTAGTAAGTTGTGACCTACTAGACCTAAGCCTTCCATTGATTATATCCCTCTATGCTACAATTCATACCCTAATTTTGGTGTATCACCTAGTAAGTAGTTTGCTTTCAAGTCATTTCCCTTTTAAGTACTCCTTCTATCTCTTTCCCTCAAAAGTTTTACTTTCATGTCTAGAAGCAAATTAAGGTGATTATCCGAGAGGAACTAGCCTAGAACCTGGAGGTCTCATCTCAGTTAGCATAGGTCCCACAACCTGGAGATGATTCCCATGTTATACTAAGTTATCAAGACCAAGAGAGCTTGAAACAAAGGCGTAAACTTAGTGTACAACAGTAATGTTATGTCATTGTAATTTAGTGACATCTTCATCCTATTGAACAACCTATCTTAGTTGCATTTACTATTTCTGACCTCTCCCTAGTGTTTAAGTCATGAGTGGTGCTATAGAGTGTTAACACTTGGCATCCTAGCACTTGCTTGCAAGCTCCAAAAACTTGTACTCCTAATAAGGAGAAGATATTTTCCTCAACAAGTCAAAATATCTCTACTTATTAATTGATGAGCTAAAGAAGCTCTCTAATGAATAGTTAATAAGGCACGACACTTGTTGAAGGTTTTTCATATGGGGCAACAACCCATGTCGGCTTAAGCTTAGAGGAAACTCCATTGTTAAGCATACTTGGGTTAGAGCTGTAAAGGGATGGTGATATCCTTAGAAGGCCAAATGCTCCAACTTTGTGAGCATCACCTAGATGTAATGAGTTCTAAGTGTTTCATTTATTCTCATGAGAGATGGGTTCTTGTGAATCACTACTCATGAACACATGGGTCAATGAGTTCAACTTGACAACTACATAGTTTTTAATTAAGGGAAAAATAGATTTTGAAGGGACTTAAAGATATAGATGAAAGATTATGGAAATAATTGTTATATAATTGAATTAGAGAGAGAGAGAGAGAGAGAGAGAGAGAGAGAGATTATAATAAATGAATAAAATATAATATCACAATACCCTGATAGCAATATCATCATTTGACTTGCTATGGAAAATATCTCCTACTTATCAATAAAATACAAGTTATTCTTTTATATACAAAAATTATTTGTAAAAAACTTGCATAGGATTTAATAAACGACGATGCTTAAGGATAATTGAGATAAAATCTATCGACAATAATGACACTAGAAACACATAGTAATATTAATTATTTTGGTGAGAATCTAATGTATTTATTATGAAAATATTAATGAGAACTTTTAAAATATATTCGTATTTAATTCATATTTAGGTCAATCTCAATTTTTCTTCTTCTTATTATTATGCCATTAAATTGTGCCTAAGCGGTCTTGGAGACTTCTTCATCAAACAAACTCAAGCCTTAATGTATTATACTTATGTATATATGTACAATATACATATCCATAATATCCATTCTTGAGTACTAATGTAGGCCCTTATTCATTTCCCCATCTTCTTAACGACACTAAATTGGATAACAATATGAGTGTTAATCTTATTCATGAATGACAAAAAATGTCTCTAATAAGTTCATTGACTTGAAACCTTATTATTACTGAAGATAACTCATGTTCATTATAAAAATAGTGGTAGCCAAATATTATAGGCATAATATTATTATTAAATTGGATCATTCCAAATGTATAGATATGGAGTAAGGAAACCTCACTTAAATGAGCTTAATTTTACCAAGATATTCCTCCTATGGTGAGTGTGATGTCGTTCATGCACCTATTGTTCCTTCCTTTCCCACCTATGAATGATGTGTCATCATCTTTGATGTGTTTTCCTCAGTTGTATTGACACATATAATTATTATCACACCACGTTCATGTGTGACAAACTTTGTGCATTAGATTATTTTAAATAATAAAAAATTGTAGGTTGTGTCATGTCTCATTAGTAAAATTTAGGGCATGACAATGACCCTGATGGTAATGGACCCTATCTTCGTGATTCAAAGGTCCTAATTGACTTCATGTATTGCAAAAATGTATTGAAAAAAAAAAGACCAAAATCATACTTGATTCACCTCCTATACCTCTTCGGCATACTCATTACACACGAAATTACAATAGCTAATATAGTTTTCCATAGATAGGGGACCAAAAATAAAGCGTAAACAAAACTGTCTAACTAGATGCGCCCACGTGCTCTCCTTTAAAAAAGCCGGCAGAATATAATTTTTTATACTTGCCTTGAAAAAATATACTTCCTTGCGTCATTGGGTACATCGTCGAGGGAGTACCAGACAAATTAATTTCATTGCCCTTCAAAACAGCTCTACAGAAACGCCAAAAATCAATCCTTTCAATAACATAAAAGTATTTGTCTTGGACGAAACAGGACCACAGTATCACCCATAAGATGAACACTTCATTCACGGCTCTCTTTCCTACAATGTGATAACTTCCATTTTTTATAAGGAGGGGACCGTTTCGAGTGGATTTGGCTTAATACAATCCTATCTACAATGGCGTCCTCTGGTTGCAGAAACCCATTGGGCGAGCAAGTGCAGAAGCGTCATGTGGTGATGTTTCCGTTCATGGCGCAGGGCCACATCATTCCCTTCCTTCAGCTTTCCAAACTCCTCGCCGCTCGAACCGGATTCACCATCACCATAGTCAGCACTCCTCTCAACATTCAGGCCTTAACACCCACCATTCAATCTGCTCGGCAAAAAGACTTCTCCCTTGACTTACGCTTAGCGGAGCTCCCTTTCTCCAGTGCTGATCACGGCTTACCGCCACGTACGGAGAACACAGAGTCGCTGGGCATACCACAGTTCCTTAGTCTTATGGAAGCCGCGGAGAAATTGCAGCCCCAATTTGAGAATCTGATACGCAGGATCTGTGCAGAAGATGGATGTACTCCGCTGTGCATCATAAGCGACATGTTTCTCGGCTGGACCCTCGACGTCGCCGACATGTTTGGAATACCCAGTATCTGCTTCTTCACCTCCGGCGCTTATGGCATCTTGCTTTTTTACTCTGTGGACTCATTTGCCCCATACCAAGACCGACTCACCAGAGTTTACTCTCCCAGATTTGCCTCACGTTTCGCTGCATAGATCTCAAATTTCAGCTACCATAAAAATGGCGACGGGAAGCGATGGGTGGAGCTTATTTCAATCTCGCCAGATACCCCGCAATATGCGCAGCTGGGGATTTGTCTGCAATTCTTTCGAACAGCTTGAGCATGACCATTTGGAACACCTCAGGAAATCAACCGGCAGACCTGTCTGGGCGGTTGGCCCTGTCCTCCCACCAGAATTTCTGTCTTCCACTCGATCTCATGCCATCCGTGATCAATTACTGCAAGGTAAGGAAGTAGACAGAGATGCAATTTCCATTTTGCGATGGCTCGATTCTCAGAATCCTTCCACTGTGCTCTACATTTCCTTCGGCTCGCAGAACACGATCTCTGCGTCGAATATGAGAGATCTGGCACTGGGTTTGGAGTCAAGCGAGCAGCCCTTCATATGGGTAGTGCGGCCCCCCCTTGGCGTGCCTTCGACTGCGGAGTTTTCCTCAGAGTTTCTTCCGGACGGGTTTGAAGAGCGAATGAAGGCCAAGAATTTTGGACTGATTATTAAAAAGTGGGCGCCTCAGCGTCTGATTTTATCCCATCCTTCGACTGGGGGATTTGTGAGCCACTGTGGATGGAATTCGACGATCGAGAGTCTGTGCCAGGGTGTTCCAATGATTGGATGGCCCATCGCGGGAGAGCAGTATTTCAATTCGAAGCTTCTAGAGGAGTAGGTCGGCGTTTGCGTGGAGATGTGCAGAGGAAGTGAGGGAGAATTGGGAAAGGATAAGGTGGAGAGGACGGTGAAGATGTTGATGTGTGAAGAGAGAGGCGGGCGGATGAGAGCAAAAGCTGTGGCCATGCGAGATGCTGCTAGAAAAGCAGTGCGAGAGAGTGGAGATTGGAGCGAGAAAGGCTCGTCTATGCGTGACGTTGACGACATGATAAAACATATTTTTACCACTTCTTGTGGCTCTCAATCCTCGTAAAACTTGATAAGAATTCAAACTATTTTAATGCTTAATTGTTGGACTTGGAAGGGCTTGAATTTTGAGACGAAATGATGCGAGTGCTGAGTGGGATGCATGTGCAATTCATTAATTAAAATGTATATATATTTATTTCGTAGGGCCTACAAGTAGCGTCAATTAAATCTTTATGTTCGTGTTCATGGTGTTCGCTCTTGTAAGTAGGAACTATTTTGGAAAACAAAAAAAAGGGGTCAAGATGGCAGTTTTGAAATGATGTTTTGTTTAGATCATTATTAAGCTGATAGGCTTATTATTGAGAAGACTTCTATCGGATTGTTCTGATTTTCTAGTGGATGTCTTATGCCAATGATAGTAGAAATGGTGTTAAGAATCAGGAGAACAGTTCGTGTGTTGATTTGTTTAAGAATGTCGTGGGTGATTTATATAGCTTGGCTAGGTGTGTGTGGAATTGTTAGTTCCTGCCTACTAGAACTAAAGTGGAGGGATTCAACATTAACTGGTGATTAAACCAAACTTTAACAACCAATCAGAGCAATCTCCTTTGTAATATTTGTTTTTCCTACTATTTTTATGTGTGAAGATGCATAGTTTTTAACACAAATATTATTCAAGTCTTCTTTGTCACTCTCTTGTTGGTCTACATCTAGGGTCGTAGGATGTTAGGAAAGGGTTGTATGTTCTCTATGCAAGAGAACACACATCTCCCTAGATATTGCTCTATTGGTGTTGCACATTAAACAATATCATCATGCATGTCGTGGAAGGAAAAGGCTTAGAGGTGATTGTAATTTTTTTTGGTCTAGCTTCATCTTTAGCAACACTTTGTGCAACTCGCTCCCTAAATAACCACGCTACCTAAAGCCTCTCACTCAATCTACAAGTTCTATGGTTTTCGTCCACCCATCCCTCTCCATATGTGTTAAAAACTATTTCACAATGTATTCTAGGTTGAAGGACACTCATTTGTTTGGGGAAGTTTACTTATGTATTGTCCAAACCGCCTTTGTGTAAATTTCACCACCAACCAAGATCATAAGGTTTTCCAAACCCCATTGATGAATCATGACAAAGGTAAGGCCTCTACCTTATGAATGAAAAACTAGGAAAACCTTACGAATGAAAAACTAGGAAAACCTCACCTACACCAAGGCAGATCCAAAATTGACCATAAACACCATTACCATCCAAGGTCTAGAAACAAGTTGTGCTATTACCACCTGCGGTGCCAAAATAATTGTACAAGGAGCCACGTAAAAAAATCCTATACCAATTAAGTCCTCCAATCCACCATCAGGTCAATGCAATCTTCTAAATCATCTGAAGAAGACCCCAACACAAATATACATCTATGAAATACTTCACATTTCACCTCACCACAAAGTAGTCTTAGACACAACCCTACAATAGTCGTCCATCCAAAAAGATCTATAAGTTCACGAGTTTCAAGCCATGGTGGGCTATCTATCCACCTCACATCACGCAGTCTTCACTAAAAAAAATCTTCCAGCACATAATTCATCTCACAACGATCCTTTACATATAGAATTTTACATTCCTTTCCTTATTAAGAATTGGGAATTCCATACTCATTCACATTGGAATAAGGTCAGCATATAGAAGACCCTATTTAGTGAACTTAAAGAACTAAGCAATATAGAATTGATTTTATTAACTATATATTTTAAACTAAGAGAGGTATATGTTAGTCATTAGTTAGTATAAGTATTCATCCTTTGAATTCTTAAAGTTATTACATCAAATAAACTTGTTTCTTATTGATAAATATATGAGAAGAATGACATGATAGAACAAGATTTTATTAGGCCTATTTTTTAAAAATTATTATGTATTTGAATATCTCTTATGAAAATTTATTTAATTAAGGATGAATCATCTTATCTTGTTTTTTCTATTCTTAAGCATGTTGATGTTAAGGAATGATTAATGATCTTTCATATCTTAAGTACTGAATAAAAGTGACAAGGTGATGGTTATCATATCTTGTTACATGTCATGTTACTTATTGATTTTTCATATATTGAGATGGATATATTTTTAATAATTGCCATGAATATAGTAGAATTGAATCTTGTTAATTAGACAACGGGATATTGTGTAGATTGAAGAATTCTAAGCTTTATGTGCTCTTACATTCTCATGTGTGATCTTGGTCTGTCGTGTATGATCTTATTCATTCTTGCATGTATTTGTATCATCTTTTATGTTTTTTATGATATTTTATATGCATTGTTACATTTTCAATATGTATTATTTTTGTGTTAGGAGGGTACTTGTACAAAGCAAGGTGAAGTGCAAGTTTTCAAAGATGGGTTAATCTTTACTTAGATTATCTACTAATAGTTAGATCAAAATGATGCTTTGGCCAAAGTTTTTTTTAATGATCTCTAAGTATATGCAAGCGTTGTTTGAATCATGTTTCACATTCTCTTCTATAAAATGGTGTCATTACATTCCCATATTAGAATGTATATATATCACGGTGTACTAAATATCATCACCATATCCTTTTTAGGTTGCTAAGATTGACACAAGGTTGGGTGTACTTCACATAAGCAAGGATTCTTGAATAGTGTAAATATTCATGGTTGGGTAGAAAAGTGCTTTGGAAATGTTCTCAGCTATGGTGTGTTTGAGGGATATAGATATGGGGATTTCCTATTAGGATTATCATCAGCTATATATTTTATACACTCATTCTATTCAACCTTACGGGCTCTTGTAAAGGAATATGTTTGTTTATGTTTAACTTTTTAATTGGCTTGTGTGCTTAATCATTGTGTGAAAATGTAGTTTCATGTCATTAACCTTTTATATTTGAATTCATTACAATAGTTAATGCTTGATTATGTCCATTTATTAGATTGTGTTTGCTTAATAATATGGAAGTCTTTAGAAGGTGGCCTATATGCAGACTATGAAAATATTAATCATTTATCTCTTTAAAAAGCATACTTTAAGAATTCATTTTTATTTGACTATCTATATAAATTATAAATTAAATATATTTAAATATATAAACATGAAAAAAATTCATAAATACACACAAAATAACCATACATTAATAATAAAAAATGGTAATCCCTTATTAATGGGCTTTGGAGCTCTGGGCACTAATCCTAGCTTAACCAAAAGGAAAAGAGTTGAATAAATTTTGTTTCCCCTAGATGAAGGAATGTCAAATAGAAATTTAATAAGTCTTTTATGGTAAATCTAACGAAATATAGTATTCCATGAATCTTTGGAGATACCAATAATAAGGTGCTACATAATATAATAATTTTCCTTACAACTGGTACCAATAATTAAACTAAAATTTATGCACTTTTCCATGGTCTTTTAGATGAAGTAAAACTTGGGTTCAAGAGGCTAGTGGTTCAAGGATATTTACTATTGATTATCAACCAATTTGGTGTCGAATAATTTAAAAAATTAAATCTAAATATTATGTCTAAGGTATTTTAAGGCCTCATAAAAATGTTTGAAGACTTCAATATTACCCATGTTTGTGTAGAGTAAAAAGGGGAGGTCAATACCAAAAATTAAACTACGAATCAATGATATGCAACATAATAAATTCTTGAATTTCCATGTGTATCTAGCATGACAATTTGGTATGTTCCCTATTCTCATAATCATACTAAAATAATTCATTTTTCATGATTAAAAATCTTGAATTCATAAAGCATGCGTGGAGGACTTGATGATTAATTTGTGGATTAAACAAAAGTTACATTAGAGTGTCATATGAATTGGTGGAGATCAATTTTTTGTCTCATCATGTTCATTATCTTTTCTTAGTATTGTAGCACCAAAAATTGTATCCCTATACAATTTTGATCTCACCTAAGCCTTATTTAAGTGTGCTTGGCCTCCCATGCCCAATCATGTCTAATTCTTCTCACACTATCTCACAATATATCATCATAATTACATTATAGACCTATGATCCTTGACCCCACATGATTTAGGAGGTCAAGGCCACCTAGTGAATCCTTGTCCCAGGGTAGGGTCACTAGGGGAATGTAGACCTAGGACAAGGTCACCTAGGGAAGACCTTGCCTTGATAAAACAAGGCCAAATTAAAAAATTATTTAACAACTAGCTTGTAGAAGTGAGAAAACATTTTTTTGTTGGCCTTCTTTGAAATTACAAATACATTGCATAGGGAGAGGTATAAATTCAAGCTTATGGTACCTCATTTATAATATCCATCTACATGTAGGAAGCACTTGAAATTTTCAAGTATTCAAAATAATATTTTATCTAGCCATATTCTTTAGCTATAGTATGATGTCAAGTTGCAACAATCACAATGGAACTATGGGTTTATGCTTGATGTCATTTTAGGTCTTTTCAAGTCATGTTATTGTATTAACATTTGTAATCACATTCAAAGAGCATTGCATCAACAAGGTATAAGGTTCAAACAATTATTTTTTAGATCCATCTTCTACTACATTAAAAAACACTTTCAATTCAAGTTCACTTCATTTCTATTTAATGGTTAATTCCAAAGCCAAGGTTTGACCTGGGTAAACCCCAATCAACCCAATAGTTTACTCTTTTTATTTACACATGAGACATGTCACGAAGACACAATTTTGGATTCAGACTGAGGGGACAAAGAGTTATAGATTTATAAAAGAAGGGTCTAGATAGTCGTAAGTGAAATAGTTAAAAATAATTGATAAAACTTTTAGAGAAACATCTAAACAACATCCTGATCGTAAATTTTCCAATTTTGTTTACATTTGGTGCTCCTAAGTCAAGGTCTCCCTGAGGGAAATAGCCTATCTAATCCCAGGTCAAATTTCATGGATAGGCTCCTTTCGGTCTTTTATTTCTTGATCTACCTCTATTGTTTGCAAATCTTTTTTTTTGTGTATATGGTGAAGACCTTAAACTTTAAATCTTTGATGCTAGATCCAACAACCATTTTTGCATAGTAGTAGTAGTATCATCTTCAGTTCCCCCATGAAGGGTTGTAGAATCCATTTTGTGCCTAATCCCATGAGCTATGTGGATTACTCTCCTTCCTAAAGTAATTAAAGCATAAATAAGCCTAGATCCTAGTTTGCACATACAAGCTACTGAACCCTATTTCCCTGCATTATAGGTAGAGATGGAGGCTATAATGTATCTAGAAGAAAAATATGGACAAATTGTATTTAATTGGTATGTCACACAAGCATGGTTGGAAATAATTTTCAAAACCTACTTTATGGTAGTGTTGCATGTGGTGAATATGGTCTAGGGAGAGATATTCACACATTCAATCTCAAGGTATAGAGTTAAATTAGTTGTTTCGTCCCACTTCTTGGTTGTATTGCTCGATTTGTGAGAGAAAAAATGATCATGTCATAGGAGGTAACAACCCTAAGAAGGATCAAATGGCATGTGGGCTTTTATATTATGCTCACGAAGATGGGGAATGGGCTTTTCTTTTAGAACATATTGATAAAATTGCTTTTCTTTCTTCCTCCAAACAATAATCATTGGGTTCCTTTTTCTATCATCTAGTTGTGGGGAAAAAGTGGAGGTGCAATGTTAGGAGGCATATTGGAGGCTATATTTTCTCAAACATACCATAGGGTTGATGTTCGAGCATTCGATTGAATTGTCTTTCATCTTCATGGCATGTGTAGAGAACAACTTTGAGGAGGACATATCTTCCACTGGACCTACCCTTCCTTAGCTCATGACAATCTATTTCAAAATACAAATATAATGCATCTTAAATTTTAAGAATGATTATTAAAGTTAGAAGTGTCGAATAATATTCAAATTGTTGTATAATTTCGAGAAAGATGAAAATTTTCAAATCGTGAAAAAATGATCATTTATGATATGAATAACTAATTTTTTCCTTAAAGAAAGAAATTTTGTATGCACCTACAACAACCTCCAATGAAATTGTCAAACATATAAATTTTCAATATATTTAATACATCAAATAAGACTCACTTAAAATCTCTTAAGAATAAAAAATATTTATAAAAAAATTGAAACACAAATTCAAAATTGAAAACATTTAGTCCAATTCTTAATAACTCAAAATTTATTAAAGTCATTCAAAATTTAACTTTAAAAAAAAACTAAAACTTTTAAAATAAATATAATAAAAAATTTATTGAAAATAATCTTACAAAATTTAAAAAATTAAGATATGGGACAATCTTAAAACAAGCGTGCGTCTTTTATTCATTGAATACAAGTTTCCCTAGGAAGGGAACAAAAAATAAAGAGTTGTTGACAAAATGTTCAAGTAGATGCCCCATGTGCTGTGCTTTGTAAAAGTCGGCCGAATATAATTTTTTATACGTAACTTTTAAGAATATACTTCCTTGCGTCATTGGGTACATCATTAAGTGAGTACGAGATAAATTAATCTCACCGCCATTCAAAAGAGTCCTACATACAACGCCAAAAATCTATCCTTTCAATACCAAAAAAAATTGTCCGCGACGAAACGGGGACAACATTTCATACACGGCTCTCTCGCCAACAATCTGACATCTTTTATTTGTTATAAGCAGGGATGTTTTGAGCTGCTTACTGCAATACTATCTACAATGGCGTCCTCTGCTTGCAGAAATCCGTCCGGCGAGCAAATTAAGAAGCGTCATGTGGTTATGTTTCCATTCATGGCGCAGGGCCACATCATTCCCTTCCTTCACCTCTCTAAACTCCTCGCCGCTCGAACCGGATTCACCGTCACCATCGTCAACACTCCTCTCAACGTTCAGGCCTTAGCACCCACCATTCAATCCGCCCGCCAAAAAGATTCCTCTCTTGACTTACGCTTAGCCGAGCTCCCTTTCTCCAGTGCTGATCATGGCCTACCCCCTGGTTCAGAGAACACAGATTCGCTGGCCAAATCACAGTTTTCTTACTCTCATGGAAGCCTCGGAGAAATTGCAGCCCCATTTCGAGAATCTGATACGCAGGATCTGTGCAGAAGATGGTTACACTCCGCTGTGCATCATCAGCGACATGTTCCTCGGCTGGACCCTCGATGTTGCCGACATGTTTGGAATACCCAGAATCTGCTTCCTCACCGCCGGCGCTTATGGCATCTCGGTTTTTTACTCTCTGTTGATTCATTTGCCCCATACCAAGACCAACTCAGAAGAGTTTACTCTCCCAGATTTACCTCACATATCTCTGCATCGATCTCAACTTCCCACTACCATAAAAATGTCAACGGGAACCGAAGGGTGGATCTTATTTCAAAATCGCCAGATATCCCACAATATGCGCAGCTGGGGATTTGTCTGCAATTCTTTCGAACAGCTTGAGCACGAACATTTGGATCACCTCAGGAAATCCACCGGCAGACCTGTCTGGGCGGTTGGCCTGTCCTCCCACCAGAATTTCTGTCTTCCGCCCGATCTAGTGATATCTGTGATCAATTACTGCAAGGTAAGGAGGCAGACAGCGATGCAATTTCCATTTGGCGATGGCTCGATTCTCAGAATCCTTCCACTGTGCTCTACATTTCCTTCGGCTCGCAGAACACGATCTCTGCGTCGAATATGAGAGATCTGGGCACTGGGTTTAGAGTCAAGTGGGCAGCCCTTCATATGGGTAGTGCGTCCGCCGCTTGGCGTGCCTTTGACTGCGGAGTTTTCCTCAGAGTTTCTTCCGGACGGGTTTGAAGAGCGAATGAAGGGCAAGAATCAGGGACTGATTATTAAAAAGTGGGCGCCTCAGCGTGTGATTTTATCCCATCCTTCGACCGGGGGATTTGTGAGCCACTGCGGATGGAATTCGACGATGGAGAGTTTTGAGCCAGGGCGTTCCCATGATTGGATGGCCCATCGCGGGAGAGCAGCATTTCAATTCGAAGCTTCTAGAGGAGGAGGTCGGCGTTTGCGTGGAGATGTGCAGAGGAAGTGAGGGAGAATTGGGGAAGGAGAAGGTGGGAGAGGACGGTGAAGATGGTGATGTGTGAAGAGAAAGGCGGGCGGATGCGAGAAAGAGCAGTGGGCATGAGAGATGCTGCCAGAAAAGCAGTGCGAGACGGTGGAGATGGGACCGAGAAAGGCTCGTCTATGCGTGACGTTGACGACATGATACAACATATTCTTACCACTTATTGTGGTTCGCAATCCTTGTAAAACTTCATGAGAAGTATTCAAACAATTTTAATGCTTAATTGTTGGACTTGGAAGGGCTTGAGTTTTGAGATGAAATGATGCGAGTGATTAGTGAGATGCATTTGCAATTTATTAATTGCTAGTAATTGCACCCCAACATGATGCAATGTTTAGTCAATAAGAAGATATATCTAAATAATAAATTGATGGATGGGGACAAAATTTTGAGTAATGTTAATCTAATGTATGAGGACAATTAATTGACTCTTATTAAAATCATTAATTTTTTAGTTTGATATACTGACCGTGTATAACACATTTTTGTGGTGTTTAGTGTCTTCAAGACCTAAAAAAATAATAGTAAAATGATTTCTTCATATTGTTGAGTCAAATGTAGGAGATGTTATTGATCAGTATGCGTGTTAGATTTTGGAAATTGACTTGTTCTAGTTGATTCTTTAATGGGGTGGAGTAGGTTTACGTACAAGAGAAATTTGTAACAATGGAATTAATACCTTAAAAATAATTGAAGTGCGCAAGATGATGTCTTCATATTGTTGAGGCAAGTACAATTGATGTTATTGATCAGTATGCATACTACATTCTTAAAATTGACTTGTTCTAGTTAATTCTCTCATGGGGCGGAGTAGATTTTTGTAGAGGAGGAATTTCCAACAATGGAATCAATGCTTCGATAATAATTAAGTGTATCGGTGGGAATTACATCAGATGAATTATGTCTCATGTTGACAATTTCATCATTATTAAAAAAGATGATTTTATATTTCAAGTTTGACATGGAAAGTTATTTCCATGAAATAATTCTCATGGACCTCTTTTTTTTTGGGTGAAAATGACATTTGAAATCCTTATGTTTAATGGTTAATAGATTTACATGAAAAATACTATAAATATTTAAAAATTATATTTAAAAAATTAAATTTTATATATATATATATATATATATATATATATATATATATATATATATAATATATATATATATATATATATATATATATATATATTTAATATATATATATATATATATATATATATATATATATATATATATATATATATATATATATATATATATATATATATCATCTTCTATACACATAATAAATTATTCTTACTAACATACTAACTTCAATAATCTAACATTGAGTTCAAAATTTTATTAATATTATTCCTGACTATTTTTTAACTTAATTAATTGCACATACCCAAATCAATAATCCACTTGAAGAGTGCTAGTTATGAAACAAAGGAAAATATTATCATTTTTTAATAAATAAATCTAGATCAATTTCTCAATGATAAAACTCATTATAATAAAAACTCGACAACCTCATTTGCCCATGATATTTTAGAATTTACCAGGTTTCAATTTTTTTGAATCTCAATAATTAACAAAAAGTACATCTTTAATTCACTGCAGTTTGCCCTGTTAATTTGACATAAACTTACTTCCATTATTTTCATTACTACCTTTCCATGTTGGCTATTTAAGATGTCAGACTACTATGTGGTTTCCATCATGATGGAAGTAGCTTGGAATACAATTCCATATTTTTTCCCACATTTCATAACTGATGGAAAATGAGTCACTTTATACATAATTTAGGCATTTTAATTTTTCTAGAATGCATTAATAAGTACTATTTTGTAATGGGTTTAAATTTATATCAAATTCAATTGTTAGGACAAGGAACTTGTTTAACACTATTGTCAAAATTGTGTTCGCTCTTTTGTATTCTAAAAGAGGAAAACATGAACTTAACATTGAAGTAAAGAATGTGCAATATTTTTTAAGATTTTATTTTATTCTTACATTATGACAAAAATGACTTCAATTAATCATACAAATAGTACAATTAATGTGACTCGCCATTGTTAATATCTTTCTAGAACAAATTCATTCAAAAGGAAAAAATACAATATTGTAACCATCCAAGATAGATCATATTAGAAGTTGCAAACCTAAGAAAATTTATTTTGTGCAATCACATGATAGACAACCATTAGAATAGCTATTGCATCCCATAAAGCCAAATAGATGCATAATCCAATATCATTAACTTGAGTGGCAGAGGTTCCAAACACTTTA